>SNQJ01S0145304.1:10116-21512 GCA_010110895.2 Picea sitchensis | reverse complement strand
TGTTGTTCAAGCTAAGTCCTTCACACAATTCTTTCACCAATTCTCCAATGAATCTTGCTTAACCTTTTCCATGAGAATTCCCTCAATATATAGGAGAGAATGAGATAGTTACTTGGATAAGAATGATTCCAAAATATCAGGGAATCTAGTACAAGGATAACCATTCGAATGCCAACCCATTCTTCTAGAAGATTCCCTTATAGAAACATCAAGAATTCATCTTTTTCGATGCTTTAGGAAGAGTTCGCACCCTGGCTATTCAGCACAGTGTGAAAAGTTTGCACCCTGGCTTAAATAAGCCTACAAGAATGGGTCATTCTCACACCCAAATGTATTAGTAGCCTACGAACCTTCTTCAAAAATGAGTTTTTTGGGAAGAGATGAAAGTAACTTTTCTCAGGAGAAAGTTCTTATGAAGAGCCCGAGTACACAATCATCAATACATCATCATGACGACCAAAATCATGGGTAATAGAATTCCCCCCAAAGTATGAGGTTGGAACCAGTGACAATCGAAAGACTTTGTAAGCTACATCTATGTTTCGGAAACCAGGAGCACACCTAATTGGAAACCTGCAAACAACCAAGCATATGTAGAATATCATATATACCAATTATGAGGTAGGCATTCCCATACTCAGATCATAGACAGATGAAATTGTAGACATAGGTCATGGCCACCAATCATACACTATGGATCCATGCCGTCAAAATATAGCATAGCCACGAGGAATACACTGTGGATCTATGCGAGAAATTTCAAATTGAGACGACATAGCCACGAGACATACACAGTGGATCTATCTGTCACAGATTATACATAATCCATCGCAACCTGAACAAAAGAGATGATATCCAGGGTCTTCAATCTCATCGCCCAAAGTATGAATCTAACCATGTGATTACATGTGTTGAAGTCGAACATGGAAGAAACCACTTGATTACCGATCATTGATGAAACTGTTAACAAGTGCGAGAGAAATCACCATTGATGTCAATGACTCCCAAGGTACTATAGTACAATCCATTGAGTGTGAATGAGTGATTCGAAGTCAAACATCTAATGGAATCTTTCAATCAAGGGTCAATGATGTAAACCCACTATCGAAAGCGAGGAAACCTGTCATTGAGGCATACAGGCTCCAAGGTACCAAATAATTTCTAAGTCTTGATTCTGGATAATGAGCTGAAGTCGACAGAACAAAACTTGTCACAGGAGGGCCTTGATGTATCCCCCATCAATGATACGATATGATTAGCAGATTTTGAAGGTGAAACAGAGTATGATGCAAATTGGACTGGACACAGGGAAGGCCGACACAGAGAGAATGGATAACTGTAGATGGCCGACTCAGTATAGGTTTCAGATGGACTTCTCTTGAACATATGAATGACACAACCAATGATTTGGTAGTATTGACTCAAAGACGACACGGGAAATGACCTTGTAGCAAATCGAATGAGAGACAAATGGATTTCCCAAACCGGCTTCAAATGATGAATAGGGGGTGTCATGTTCAAGAGCAACACTCACTGCCAATCAATACGAAGATGATAACATATCCCTTTCCCAAATTTTCCCCCACCATTTGTGGTGAGTACCTCTTTATTTTTACGCAAGCTTGAGGAGGATAACATATGCTTGTTGATATAATCTTATCCTTCGGATAAGTCCTTTAGAGTATGTTTAATGAACCCTAAGAAGGAGTGGTTCGGTCTCATTACGGGTCTGTCGATGTTTGTTTAACGAGTCCAAAGATAGAAAACTCGAAGGTTTTTCATGATTATAGAGTTTGGAAAAACACTTAAAAGAGAACTCTCTCAGTTCCTTTTTCGTAAAATAGTCTGGATGAGACCGAAAAAGAGATAAATTATCGCTCACCAGACGCTTACTTCAGATACTTTATTGAGCGTGAAAATAGCAAGGTCACTCGGCTATCTTTTCATGTTTAGAGAGTCTGAAAAGAGCTTAAAGAGGACTCCAGGGGGGTTCCTTTTTTGTATAACCTTGTTGCGCCCAAAAAAGTGATAAAAGTATGCTCAATCGCGTTCTCATGTATTTTCGAGTGCAAGAACGGACAAATACCACGCTCAAGGTTTTATACAAAAACCATAAAAAACAATAAAAAACATGCGATGACAAAGAAAAAATATGTCTGTATCCCTATTTAAGAACATGAAGTCATTATGCCTGCAAAAGTTACACTTAAAAGGACATTAGGGATTAGGGTTTAATAGATAAATAATCATAAAAAACCAAATGACATAGTAAAAGTAAATAAAAAGGAGTAAAAACTCTTTTTACCATATCATTTTTACCTTTCCACTAATGAGCTCAAAAAACCCCTCTTTTACCCTCAAAGTTTGGCGTCAGATTGCAGGAGTTACGAGCGTCCATTCAGCGAGCCGTCAACGACTGTAAGGTAGGCTCTTTGTCTTTTACACTTTCATGGTTTAATTTTTCATTTCCATTGGTTAAAAATTCATTTATGAGTTGGTTTTAGGAGCCCTAATTGCGCACTTCCATTCTCACAGGTGGGCTACACGGGACTTGCGAGAATGGGGCATTCTCACAAGTGAGCCCATAACAGCCTACGAGGTTCTCACACTATGCACAAAGGGCACCTACGAGAACCGCAAAGCTCAATTTTTTTTTAAAAATTTACCCAATGAAAAAGAACCAAATCATGAAAAAAGTTGCTAATCTTCTTTTTGTGTTCCTTATGTAGATAATTGGCCATCAAAATGGTTCTTGAATGGCACGAAAGGGAGCACGAAGAAGACAATGCAATTGTCGAAAATCATCCACCTACTATCACTGCTTTGAGAAATTGTGGCCTCCTGAAGTACTTTCGTATCCCGGGCATGAGGGCCCAAGTCAGGTTGTTAGAGTACCTGGTGCGTATGTGGGACCCTGATCAACAGGTATTTCATGTGGGGGTCCACACACTGTCCTTAGATATTGAGGACATTTACTTTTTGACTGGATTTTCATGGAGGGGGTACTATGTGAGCCTGACTAGTAGCAGAGGTGGTGGGTTTCCCATGAGTGAGTACTGTCATTTACACTGTGTTCTCGAGGCAGAGAGAAAGAAAGGAAAAGTACCTATTTGGGGGGTACGAGATTTGACCCTCCGTACTATCCTATTCACCATAGCTTGGATGGATGGGAGTTTTTCTCATCAAATAGCGTTACAGATTTACTTCCAGTATGCTATTGAGTGTACTGAACCTCATGTTTTCAACTGGGCAGATGCAATGCTTCGTAGCGTAAAAATACAGTTGAACAAATGCAGACGAGGCAACCTGAAGAAATTTGGATACAGATCTTTTCTAGTGTCTTTCTTCCTTGAGAGGGTTCCTTTACTGAGGCTGCAGGTTAAGTGGAATTTACTGGCTTCCAGGGATCCTAAGATGTTGAGATGGTGTCAGCTTATGGCCCGGCATGTAGCTGGACCGATCATCAAGTATGATAATACTTTCTTTGACTGGGTTCAACCAAAGATGTTGATGGTTGACGACTATGCTTATGCTGGTTTTGATTTCCAAGGAGATTCAGACTTAGTACTACCAGAGGATGATCAGTGGGGGGAACTTGGTAAGAAGTACACACATTTTTTTCTTTTTAAATGTTTTTGTGAATTTTTATCATATTCAAATGTTTTTGTTTTATAAGTTCATCCAAAGACTAAATACAAAATCATTGTTGATGACACAGATGTTGGAACTTATCGACCTCCTGGTACTTCTCCCATTTAGTGGCGAGGAGAGGTAGCAGCAGCGCCACAATATGCTGAGGATTATCAAGTAGTGGAACAAAACCTGGAGGGCTTGACCGTAGATATTCCAGACATGTCTCTAGAAGAGGTTCCATGGTGCGATCAGGGTCATACTGTAGGAGTGTCAGGGTCCATGAGTCGACTACTCCGTAGGGTTTCTCGGGAAGTCGTGTGTTACCGTGAACATCATCCATGATGTCACTTTGTAGAAGTTATGAGCTTAAGATTTTGACATTTTGGTCTTTGGACAGACTTTTTTGTAAAAAACTCTTTTGATCGTTATATATACAGATGGCTTCTACCGGTTTATCATGTGTTGTGTAAAAATTGATGTGATTGATTTATAAATGATTCAAATGTCTGTCTAATACATAGTTAGCCAATGCATCTATTAATGTATTTAGACATCTAGGAAAATGTTGATATTCAATGTAATCAAAATAATGCTCCAAGAGGCAAATTTGCAAATACACCTGTAACAAAGAAGAACTTCAAATAGTGTAGACATTACATAACTATAGTACTATAAGTTGTGAATCAAGTCACATGACCAAATGACGAATTTCGAGCGAGATAGCATCAACCAATAATTCAATAACAGCGCTATACTCTGCAATGTTGTTGGTCACACGACTGAGGCACACACCTCGTAAGGAGACAAGTTTGTTTGTAGGGGCGTAAATTTCCCATGCATTGGAAGCAAGGTTCTGAGTACTACGGCTAGCGTCGTCAGCGAAGCCAATATAGGGTAGCGAAGACTCCAACATCTGAAAATCAAACACAATGTCACATAAGGGCAGAGACCAAATAATGACAAAAACAAACTATAGTAACACACAAAACGTATGATACAATAAAACTACAAGTACTTGTGCACAGATGATTTTATGCATAGTACTTCTTCAAGTACAACCCATTCCTAGATCACTCAAAGGGATACCATTGCAATCTACTAACTCATAAGCTCCTTTTTCCAAAACTCGTCTAACGATATAAGGACCTCACCACATGGGTTCAAATTTCCTAGCTCCTAACATATCTCGATCTTGTTCATAGAGAATAACAAGATCACCTTCGGAGAAAATGCGAGGCTTGACATGCTTGTCGTATTGGGCCTTGACATGCTTCTTCTGAGCTTCTATGACTAGGGTGGCATCACATCGAGTTTCGTCTAATCACATAAGATATAATAGACGTTCTTCCTCAGCAGAAGTGTTGGGTAGGAGTTCAACAACTAGCTTTAAAGAGGGTATCTCACATTCAATTGGGAGAATGTCTTCCACACCATAGACTAACCGAAAAGGTGTAAACCCAGTAGCGAACTTGACGGATGTCCGGTACGCCCACAATGCTGAAAATAACATTGTGTGCCAACTTGTTTTATGAATCCCTATCATTCGTTGGAGCATAGTTATGAGAACTTTGTTAATCGCTTCGACTTTTCCATTGGCTTGTGGATAATAGGGCATTGAGTTATCATGGTGAAGACCCAATTTTTCAGTAAGTTCGGACACCATAAAATTCCTAAAATGGCTACCATGATCAGTGACGATAGCTTGGGGAACACCAAAACGAGCTATGATGTGATTAAAAATGAACAATGTTGGGGTCTTTCCAGTGTTGTCAAATGTTAGCATCACCTCGGCCCATTTTGTAAAGTAATTGATGGCTACAATAATGTAACCATGCCCCTCAGCCGAGTGAGGGTGACATGTCATGAAATTGATGCCCCATTTCGCAAAGGGACCAATTGAGACCACAGGGTGAAGAGGAGAGAGATGTGACCGTATATTCTAATTATAGGTCTGGCAAGCATGGCATTTTTGAACAACTATGATGCAGTCGTTAAACAAAGAAGGCCAAAAATACCCTGCGCATAAGATCTTATGGGCAGTAGCATACCCAGACATATGACCACCACATGCTCCAGAATGGCAGTCATTTAGAGATTTCTCGGCTTCGTCGAACATTAGGAAACGTCGAAAAATAGAGTCAATCCCCTGATGATAAAGAGTATCCCCGAGGATAATGTATTGACAAGCTTGATAGTGTATGCGACGTCGGTCAGTACTAGAAAACGTTGGATGGAAAGTCTAGGTTTGGATATATATAATGATATCCCCATACCAAATATCATCAGTGCTAATAAGGAAAAGAGATTCATCGGGTAATGAATCAACTGCTACATTTTCTATTGCAGAATGGGGAAAGTCGCATATCAACTCAGCAAAAAGAAAGGACTTCTTGGACTTGGCCCGTTCGAATTCCAAGTCAAACTCCTGGAGTATCACAATCCATTTGGAGTATTTTCCCCCTAGAAATTGACGTGTCAAAATGTGTTGCATAGGGTTACAATGAGAAATCACCGTAGTCTTGTGCGAAAGGATATAGTTCCGGAAGCGTTGGACGACTTGGATGGTAGCCAAGTCTAGTTTCTCGACATGTTGGTACTTGATTTCAGTTGGCATGAGACTTCGACTCAAGTAGTAAATAACATGTTCGTCGTTAGCATTATCCTCTTGGATGAGAACCATGCCAATGGTGTAATCCGAGGCAGCAAGGTAAAGGAAATAATTGCGACTGTAATCGGGGGGGAAAGAGAAGCGTAGCACGGGTTAGGGACAAATTCAAAGCTTCAAAAGCATTGTTGGCAATGGTATCCCAAATGAACTCCGAATCCTTTTTTAATAGCCACGTAAATCCACGAGTTATCTCGGCATAATTTGGGATAAAACGACGAAGAAAGTTTTCTTTCCCCTGCAAACTTTGCAACTGGCGAAGAGTAGAAGGAGGAGGGAGATTAATGATCGCCTCAACCTTTAAAGGATCCACCCGGATCCCTTGACGCGAAACGATAAAACCTAGAAAATGGTCGGATTCCACGCAAAAAACACACTTGTGAGGATTCAAATGTATACAGTAGAATCGATAGTGAACAAAAATGGCTCGGAGGTGGGTTGGGTGATCGACTCTACGCATAGAATGAGCAGGTAAATCGTCCAAATATGGTTGAACGATATGCTTTATATTATGGAAAGCATAAGACATAGCACGTTGAAAAGTTGCGCCAGCGTTCTTGAGACCGAAAGGAAGTTTCCGATAGGCAAAAGTACCCCAAGGACAAATAAAAGTAGTCTTATGTTGATCCTTGGGAACAATGTTGATTTGATTATATCCGGAGAAACAATCCATGAGAGAGAATATTTCACTTCCGGCGCAATCATCGACAATCTGATCGGCGAAAGGGGTAGGAAAGTTGTCTTTTGGACAAGCTTTGTTGATATCCCTATAATCAACACAGACATGAATCGTACCTTGTTTCTTGTCAATCGGGACAAGATTGGAAACCCAGTCTATGAGAGCCACCGGATAAATAAAGTCGGATTTCAGAAGTTTCTCAACTTCGAGCTTTATAGCAGCCGCTTTACGTGGGTGAACTGGACGAAGGCGTTTCCGGACAGGTTTAGCGTCAGGGTATGTCTTTATCTCATGTATCACAATATCAGGGTCGATACCTGGCATTTATTCATAACTCCAGGCGAAGATATCACGAAATTATTTAAAAAGGGACGTATAGGTGACTATTTCGTCAGGGGAACACGAACCTCCAATATGGACATTTTCGACGATTCCAGGTTTGACGGATATGTCAAGGGGAATAGTGGGAGAGATATTACTTAAGTTCCCTTCAGAAAACACATCGTGTGCAGACGCGGGAACGGTCACAATGACGACAACAGTCGATGGGGTCAAAATTCGTTGGTAGTTCTCAAGAGTATGTTGCTCCAGAAAAAGATGGAACGATGATGTCCATCATCCCAAGGGGTGTCCTCCATGACATACATGATCATCTCGTTGGTGGGAAAAATGACATGGAAAGGATCGGGAGACAACTCATCAAGAGAGGGGGTAGAAAGTGTTGTCGATTAAATGGTCTGATAGGCGGATTCAACTGGACTTAATGGCATTTTGTCACCGAAACGAAGATGATCTCCAGGGTCAGAGACTATCCAGGGGTCGTGATATGAAGGAAGTTCCTAAGGTAAGGTGGAGATCATGTTGATAGAAGAAACCGACAAACGTGGAACATCAGGCGGTGGAATGGGGAAAGTACCCATTAACGAAGAGTCCTTGAGACTGCCTACATCGACGTTCTCATAACCCGGTGGGGTTTTAGCGATAAATGGTACATTGCCAGTATGGGTATCAGAATTAAAGAAGGCAAGTTGTTCGACGGTAACAACCTTTCCTTGATGAGGGAAACGTATGACACGGAAAAGGGTCGACACAACCGTGCGCATGGAATCGATCCAGCTGCGGCCAAGCAGAAGATTATAATCAAGGGGAGCATCAAAGACTTCCACTTCGACTTGGATCGTCTTTCCTTATAACATGATGGGCAACGAAGGAAGGACACCATAGGGCTTAAAACCAAAGCCATTGAAGGCTTTATGAGTGTTCTGGGATTCATTCAAAGAAGGAAAGCCAATGGCTTTCCAACAAGCAAGAGACATAACACATGTCGAGGCACCCTCATCGATAATGGTTTGAAAAATGTTTTTTTCAAAGACAATCACTTGGATTTGGAACGCGAGTTGAGGGGGTAACCTTGGAATGTGATCTTCCAAGTCAAATATTATTAAATTCGTATCTGTCAGGTCAATTCCACCGATAGCTTTCAACAGTGCCTTCCATTGTGCAGGACAAGTTTGAAGGACTTCAAGGGCTGACATCGAAGAAGGTTCTTGTGCCAGATCTTCAACAATGTTGTAGTTATGGGCTGCACAAGCATGAGGATTGAAAGCCGATTTCTGAACGACACCCTTTGGGGGGGGGTCTCAGAACTGTGTCAAGACTCGGTCATTCGAGATGAAGAGGACCATTGGTAGGTGGAGTCGTTGGAGAGGGTTGTGTCGAGGAAGGCAGTAGATCATCAACCTTCTCCTTAGAAGGAAAATAATCTTTGGCTCGAGTAGTGAGTGCAACTTTGTTCTTCTTAGAATCGCTAGTACACATCAAAACATAGGAGGTGGTAGAAGATGAGGGTTGGTAATGGATGACCAACTGAGCCTGTTGTTGAGACGGGAAGGGTTGGGACAAGACAGATGGTGCAGGTGGTTTTGGAGCTCCTTGAAGGAACTTAGTGACCTCGATACATCGTGGACAATATTTTGTGTAGTGATCATCACCACAGATAAGGCAAGGGTATCATGGTTTGCACTTATCCCGATCGTCAACAGGGGTAGTTTTGGTTTGCTCTGCTTGAGAATTATTTTTTCCCTCCTTATTCTTACCTCTCCCCTTTTTAGATTTGTTTTTACCGGTTGGGGTAGATTGGACTACATTTACCTTAGAAGTCTTGCCGGTGGGAGGGGCAGGAGACAAAGCATTTTTAACATTAGGAGAAGAATATTTAGGGTTTGTGCTTGAAGCGAAATGTGATTGGGCTTGGGAAGTACCAATCACACCGTCAGCTGCATGTGAGGCAGCTGGAGTAGTTGAAGTGCTAGAAGTATTAGAATGAGGTAAGTCAGGTAGTAAATCATAAAGGGTTCCCATTTGTGAATAAACGAGGTCAAGATATTGACCATGACTTATAGATTTCTCTTCCGTGACTACGCCACCCATGGCAATGTCCTTACCGATGTCATTCACAAATGATTTTGTGAACCATTCTGCCAGCAACTGATCGGGGAGCTCAAGTTTAATGAGACTTCATCTCCTTCTCCACTCATGGATGTGATCAGATATATGAGTGCCTTTGTTCAGTTTGAAGGAAGTCAAAATCTCGGTCCCCATGTCATAACGGATTGGTAATTGGTAATGCATAAGGAAGGCCATAGCTAGGGTGTTGAAATCAGAGAAGAAACCTCGTGGCAATTCAATATACCACTTCATAATAGAACCGGTAAGGGTTCATTGAAAAAGACATAAACGAATAGATTCATCCATCAACGAGTTGGATGAACACCATAGGTGAAATGTCATAACGTGATTGTTTGGGTCCTCTCCCACTTTTCCATCAAATTTAGGAATGTCCGATGGAAGCTTGGTTGGTATAACAGGCCATTAGGGAGAGTGATGAATAGGATCATTTAAAATCCTTGACAAATCCAAAAGATCCAAAGTGGTGAGAAAGGGTAACTTTCGATTCACTTGCGGGTACTAGTGGCTTTGGGGAGGAATCCCTGTCGGCAAAACAGTAGGTCCATAAGCAGTCTGCATATAATGTGAAGACCCAGGCAAATTCGGTGGTGGTTGGAGAGGATAGTAGCACATAGGAGTATACCCTGGAACAGGGGCTTGAGTTTGAGCATTCACCCCCCAAATGGGATTGAATGAACCTGGATATGGTTGACCCATACTAGGGGGTGTTATGGATGCAGCTAGAAACTGCTTCCCCCCAGTCGTTTGAGGAGGATGTTGTATCAACTGATTCCAATACTGGGCCAAGGACAGAGGTATGTTTTTCCCATAAGGTGGGGTTGGTCCTCCCAGCGAAGGTGGTGTTCCAATTGGGGGTTGTGTTCCAATTGGGATTTGCATTCTAGAAGGAAGTTGCTCACTGAGAGGGGGTTGTGTCATACCACCTTGGTGAAATTGTCCACCGACCGAAAATTGGTAATGTGGAGTGAATGGCAGAATAGTGCCACTAGGATTAGGATTGCCAGTAGAAGACGAAGAAGGTCCTCCAAAAGGAAATTGAGGGAGTGTTGGAACAAAACCGAGAAGAAAGTGCCCAAAAGAAGAAGGACCACCAGGAGAGCTGGATGGAGTTTGCACAGGAATAGGAATCAAAGCATTCAATGCACGGTATCCAGGTGGTAGTGTCGGAGTGACGTTGGGCATTCATGGTGTGTTTATAGGAGCAAGACTAACCACAGTAAACCCAGTTGGAACACTCGTAGTAGCTGTGAGATGGGCCATTTCGGCAGGGATGGTAAAGTGATAAGCGGTAGTTACCGGTACTGTCTCTGTACTAGAGATTTCAGAAATCACAGGTGGGTTGATCTCAGAAATCATAGGTGAACCTGGACCAAAAAGGTCCTGTCAAAAAACACCCGTAGACCAAAAAGGTTCTTGGTCCCTAGGTCCAGTCGAAGATCCGAAATACACAAAAATTAAGTCGCCGGAAGACTTTGCTCGCATAAAACATCTCTCAGAATCGGGATGAAGTCGAAAGTCCTCTCGAGTATTTGTAATTCGAAAGTGTTCTAGAGAGTCAGTTCGTTCCACTTGGGGTGTGGTGACGACTGTGACTTCACTTTGTTGAGGAGAGCCCTCAAGTGTACTTGTAGGCAAGGATTGAGAACCTTCCAAATTCTTTGGAGATAAACCCTGCATTCTACGTGAACAATGTGGGGGAGCTATTGTAAACGAGTGACAAACTTCACGAAGAAAATCCTATGGTCAACTTTGAGAAACAAACAACACGCGCTAGTAAAAAAAATCTAGAAAGCAAAACCAAGGAAACAAGACCTTCTAATTTTGAAGCCACTAGTTGGTGATGAAATCCAACGTCACAACAACAAGATGAGAAGGGGTTGGGCTAGGGTGGAAAATTTACGCTGATGACCTGCTCAATTGAATTACACCCTGGTGCAAGCTCCCACACAT
>SNQJ01S0145303.1:30505-41734 GCA_010110895.2 Picea sitchensis | reverse complement strand
TTCTTTTTAGTATAAATAGGAGTCGAGGGTATGAGAACCCTAGCTTGGATATTATTGTAACAGAGTGTTGCTCGATTGGAGGTTGCCCCCTCGAAGAGGCCTATGAACATTGCTATCTAATTCAAAGTGCTATTACTGTTGCTATTTCGTATATCATTTCTATGTATTGTGAAGATTATGCTGGATATTTTACTGTTATTCTGTCATTTCTAGCATTTCGTTTCTGTTCTACATATTTTATATATTTGGTATCTTGCACCAAATGGCTTGGGTTATTTAGACAACCCCAGACCAGATCCACTCCTCTAGTTAACGAGCGTTCAATTTTGCCCGTCAACAAATGGCGCTAGAAGGAGGGCCTGAAAATTATTAATGGCACGAGGTGGTCGTAAGACTCCTCCACCACCTAACCGCTCACCTATAGTGACAAGAATTCATTCAAATGAAAACATCCCCCCTCAAACAACAACCACATCAAAGGACGATCTACGGATCACATTTGAACCAGCAACCCCAAATCCTACAGGTGGTGACGTACAAGAGATTGTTCGCTAATCTCTCTTAAGAACACATAGTGCCTTTTCCCATTTAAGGCAACCAAATCACCTTTGGACCAACCTTTAGACTTCTCTGATATCAAAGAACAGCTTGGAGGTTTTAACGTCACTTTAAACCCTATAGATCCAATCCTCACTCCTGCTGGCAGGAAGAACTGGAATGCCACCCTCACCACCTCCATCATCTCCTTCTTCTTCTGGAGAAGACGCTTCTGATGAAGGCAGATCCCCTTCTCAACCCTCCACACCGCCTACACCAATGGCCAATCAGAACAATCCTTCCAGACCCTGGCTCGACCAGGATGCAGTATCCGTACCTGGGCCTTAGCATCCCTTACCCAAACATCCGGAGAAGTGGCTCCCCAAGTTTGACCTTGACTCTAAACAGATCACAAAAGATCACATTAAAAAGTTTATGTTAGCCATTAGACTCTGTAATGTCGAGCATGAAGACGTAGTCTGTAGGTTGTTCCCCTACACTTTCGAGGGCAATGCCTCTACTTGGTACTTTGCCTAGCAACCCCATACCATCGTGTCATGGGAGAAGTTTGAATCCTGCTTTCTGGAAAAGTTCGAAGACAATAAGTCCTCGGAAGTCCTAGTCATGGAGATTTCTAGTTTAAGAATGAATCCCAAAGAGAAAATCAAAGACTTTAACCAAAGATTCCTAACACTTAAGAACTGAATCCCTACGGACTCGATGCCTGCTGAGAATCTTGTCATAGCATACTATACTAAAGCCTTGCATCAAAGTATAGCCATTTGGGTAAAACGATCTAAGAAAGCCACGTTGTTAGAGGCCTTTGAAGAGGCCAGCTAGATTGAAAAAGACATCCTTAGTTTAAAAGACACTACTAGCAATGAAACAGAGACTAGTTCATCTTCCAAAAAGAAGATCGAAATTCTCCCTAGACCTGCTCAGAATAAAACACAACCTAAAAGCTCGGATTTAGAAAACTTAACTAAAGTCGTTCAAAAACTGTTAAATCAAGTTATAGATTTGAAAAGGATGGCTGAAGAAACTTCTTTGAGCAAAGGTCCTTACAAACCCCCGTTTAGGAAGCCTTTTCCCACCAACCGACCTAATCCAAATACCGAGGGCCTAAATCTAGAAAGTCTGCAATACGCCCTTCAAACAATTCTAGAAGCCCGAGATAACTTGATGCCTCCTAAGATCCCTGAGGAGGTAGTTGAACAAGAGATAGTGGAAGAAGAAGAATCTTCTCCGAACATTTTTAGACACTTCTCGGATAGCATTTCTCAAGCTAACTTTGAGACGGTACATCCGTACAATACTAGGAGTAAGACAACAAACAAACCTTCTTCCGAAAACACTACGAATTTGCCCCCAAAGCAATATAAACCAGTTGAGACTAAACAGAGTCATGTAAACCCCAACTTAGATTATGATTTAGATGAAGATCTAAAAAAGTTAAGGGCTAACATTTTTGTTTATGAGTTATTAAAATTTTCGTTTCTGCTACAAAAAATGTTACAGAATATCGCAGAGAATAGCAAAAATGGTAATTCAAGCAGTAACAAGGTATTTCAGAACAAAGTTCCTCAGAAGAATTCTGCTAAGAATAATCCTGATCCTCACGATAAAGGAAGCCTTCCTATAAACAATGTAACAAATGTAGATAAATTAGCTTTAGAGACTACGAGTAAAAATCCACAAGCTTCCACCCTTAGTACTTGCACAAATGTACCTCCATTTTTGTTAACTTTCAAAATCTTTAATAGGAACGTGCACAATTATATGGTAGATTCAGGGGCGTCATCCAATGTAATGCCATGGTCTCTGTGTCAGAATATTAATGCTGAAGTTGAACCATCCACTTTAAAAATCATCCAACTTGATCGAACTAGTGTTAAAGTCATAGGAGAATTAAGGAACATACTTATAAGATTATCGTCTAACCCCAAAGTTCATCAAGTGATTGATATTATTGTTGTGGATATTCCAGAAGTGTATGGTTTGTTTCTAAGCAGAGACTGGTTGGAGCAGCTACATGGCTATTTCGTGATGGATTGGTCCCACCTATGGCTGCCCGAGAATGGCAAGCCCAACAAAATCAAGGTAAATCGTGAACGCTACCTTAAGTTCACGGTCACATATTTAAATGATCCCAATGAACCATTTACACCTTCTGCCGGTTCACCCAAAATACAAAGGATGGATACCTTTTTCGGCAATTTCATGGCTGATACTTCAGCTATAACCAACCCAGAACAACAGTCCAATATTGTAGCATATGTGCAGCCAGCAACTTCTACACAATGGTCTCATGCACCCGATAAAAATCAAATTTGGTCTCTTTACTTTGACGGGTCAAAGTCCAAAGAAGGAGCAGGTGCAGGCTGCGTTATTATTGATCCGGCAGGTAACAAAACCCTGATTGCATGTAGGCTAGAATTTGAATGTACTAATAACACAGCAGAATATGAGGCTTTATTGCAGGGTCTCAGAAAAGCTTTAGATATGAACATTAAAAATTTGACTGTCTTTGGTGATTCGGAAATCGTGGTTAGAAAGGTAAGAGATTCTATCCACTGTCTGTCTCCACATCTTAAAAGATACCAATCCGAGGTATGGAATTTAATGAATAAGTTTTCTGCTTTCAATATAAATTCTATTCCTAGCTTGAATAATTTTGAAGCTGATCTATTAGCTAATGTAGCTTCCAAACTCTTCCCTACAGAAGGCTTGTCCCCAAATGCATTCTCCGTCGAGCTATTGTTCAGGCCATCCATTCCCGACAACATCACGAATTGGAGAGTCTTCAACGATGATCAACAGATTGTCATCTTCCTGCATATGGAAGAAACTTTCCAAGGCACGGTGATTGACAAATGCACTCATGACGACAATCTATGCGATTTCACGGTAATACAAGATCCGAGATCTCCTGAATCTTCATCGGATATGGTAAATTCGATCCCTAAATCTGTAGTTAGATTAGAGAAATTTTACTATCTTCAAGATAAATTCAAAAAATCAGTCAACTGTAAAACCAATAGTTCCTCGTTATCGTATGAAAAAGTAAACTTGGGAACTAATGACAATCCACAGTGCATTAATTTAGGGGTGGGGTGTTCTGAATAGGAAAAGCCACATTTATTAAATTGTTTAAGGAATTTAAAGATGTTTTTGCGTGGATGTATGACGACCTTAAAACTTTCGACCCTAACATCATACAACACATTATTCCTATGAAACCCCAAACCTTACCTTTTCAACAAAAGTTAAGAAAAATTCACCCTAAGCTCGAATCAACTGTCAAAAAAGAATTAAATAAACTCCTAAATGCTAAGATAATTTTCCCAGTTAGGCACACGCAATGGGTTTCTAACCTTGTCCCTGTCCGGAAGAAAAGTGGGGAAATCCGACTATGCGTCGATTTTTGAAACCTTAATAGAGCGTCTGATAAAGACAACTACCCTGTCCCACCCATGGAACAGATCCTTCAACAGGTATCTAGTTCTGAAAGACTATTCTTATTGGATGGTTTTTCAGGCTACAACCAAGTCCTGATGTCTCCCCTAGACCAACTTAAAACTACCTTCCACACTCCATGGGGCACCTACGCTTACAGGAAAATGCCCTTTGGACTGATTAATGCCGGTGCCACTTTCCAGAGAGCGGTGGACATCGCTTTCCGAGGCTTAATCAATCAATCCATCCTAGTTTACTTAGATGATGTTACTGTATTTTTCAAAAACAAAACTGACCATCTAGCTCATTTAAGAGTCGTTCTACAAAGATGTCGTAAATACGACATTTCCTTAAATCCTAAAAAATCTATCTTCGCAGTAGAACAAGGTAAACTCTTAGGATTTATTGTGTCAAGCAAAGGGATGATTATCGACCCTGAAAGGACTCAAGTCATCTCGAAACTCCCCCCTCCCTCATCCAAAAAGTCTATGCAGTCTTTCTTAGGCCAGATAAACTTTGTCAGGAGATTCGTCCCCAGTTTCTCCAAGATTGTGAGACCTTTACATAATTTAATTAAGAAAGACGCGCAATATCATTGGGGACCCTTAGAAAATCAAGCTTTTAATTTGATAAAAAAGGCTATAATAGATGCTCCTTCTCTCATGAGCCCCGACTTTTCACAAGACTTCATGCTCTACACATTTTCTTCTGACCGCTCCTACGCTGCCGTCCTAACTCAAAAGAACGCTGAAAACAATGAAGTACCCATTGCCTTTATGAGCTCTGCTTTGAAAGGCGCAGAACTTAATTACCCAGCAGTAGATCAGTAGGCCTATGATGTTTTTAAAGCAATCAAGCACTTCCAATCTTATCTTTTGAAATCTAGGACGAAAATTATTATCCCTTACCCGGCCGTCAGAAATCTGTTAGTGAAAAAAGAATTAGGTGAAAAGAGGGCGAACTGGGTTACCTCCTTGCAGAAGTATGACATAGAAATCAACCCAGCTCAAATAGTGAGAGGCCAAGGGTTATGCAATTTAGTTGCTGATTGAGTAGCAGGACAACAAGAAAAAAATGATATGGCAAACCTAGGACAGCACAATCAAAATGAAATCTGTTGTGTACAAAACTCTGTCAGTCCATGGTATGATGATATAAAATTTTATCTTGAACATGGGTCAGCCCCCCGTCACCTGGATTCCACTATAAAAAGAGTGTTAATATTAAAATCTTCCTCCTTTCATTTGATTAATGATATTCTGTTTCCTCAAAATGTTGATGGAGTACTAATGCGTTGTCTTGAGAAAGACGAAGAAGAAAAAGTCTCAAAAGAATTGCACGTAGGAGAAGCTGGTGGGCATTTTGGTGGTGACACCACTGCCCATAAAGTTTTGAGAGCCAGTTATTACTGGCCCACACTTTTTAGAGACGACCATGCCTTGTGCCGCAAGTGTATCATTTGTCAAAAAGCATTAGGGAAGTTACAGAAACCAGCCTTTCCTTTGCAGTTTGTTTCAGTAGATTCCCCTTTTCAGCAGTGGGGCCTTGATACTATAGGTCCAATCAATCCGCCATCCTCACAGCAACATAAGTTTATCATAACAACCACAGATTACTTCACCATGTGGTCTGAAACTGCCGCATTAAGAACTGTGAATACCAGTCAGGTAATTGCCTTTTTAAATTCAAATATTATTACTCGTTTTGGTATCCCTAACTGTTTAGTATTCGATAACACTTCTTATTTTTCGTCTCTTGAGATGAGTGAGTTCGCTCTAGAAAAATGAATTAAATTGAAGTATTATGCTAGCAACTATCCTCATGGCAATGGATTGGCAGAATCAACAAATAAGAATCTGATTAAAATCATCAAGAGAACGGTATCTGAGAATCACAAAAACTGGCATAATGCACTGTTAAACGCAATCTGGGCTGATAGGGTAACACCAAAAATGGTTGTAGGTAACTCTCCCTTCTTTCTCGTCTATGGAAGAGAAGCAATTCTTCCACCGCATATTCTTCTTCCCTCACTACAGCTATCACAGAAGATACAAGAAGAAGATTGTCCCCCTTTGGAGAACCGAATTAATGCTTTAATGAAACTAGAAGAGGTAAGAGCCCAAGATAAACGTAAGTTAGATTAGCATCAACTAGTGGTCAAAAGATGGTTTGAATCCAACTCTGCCTCTGATAGGAACTTTGAAGTAGGTGACCTTGTCTTGAAATGGGACAAACCACATGAGGGAAAGGGAGAGCACACGAAGTTTCAGAACTTATGTCTTGGACCATTTTTAATTGTTGAGAAATTGGGTCCCAGCTCTTTCTGATTACAGATTCTAGAGGGACAGCCAGACACCTATCTGGTGAATGGCCAAGCTCTAAAAATATATTTTGTTTGATGACAACCCTGTGTATACTATGTAAATATTTTTCTTTTGTTTGCTTTTATTTTACTGTTTTGGTTTGGATTTTTCCCCTTGCGCTTATCAGTTTTTGTTTTTGGAAATACACATACCTGCATTTTGAACTGTTCAGACAAAGAAAAAAGAAAATTCTTTCACTGAAATGACTGCTGAAAAATGATCTAAACATCAATTATAATATACTTCTGAAATTTACAGCCGTGTTTGAAAGAAGTTAACTGATTTCGATCTATGAGTGAAGCCTGCCACGATCATCCATTATCTTCTTACGCTGTCCCTGTTCCTTAAGGGAATGACTCAGAAGATGTATCCCTGCCTTAGAAGGTCAGTTTTGTAAACAAACCATCTTTGAATCTTAATAAAGGACAGTTTTTAAAAAAATCTTTCAAGGTCTATAAAAATATGTCTAAAATATCATAATTTTTAGCATCAACCCACTCAATTATATATCTTTAAAATAACAAATCATTAAAAGAGTTGTGGGAAGTGCTTGTAAACCCGCCGGGATGCTGAAAAGTTCTACTAGAAGCAGGTAAATGCATGCATGAGGCCAATACAACTTCGTTGGGGTACTGAACAGGCCCACTGGCAGCGAAGCAATGTTGGGTATATGAAAATTCATAAGCATGAAATATCTTGACCTTAGAATGTCCTTTAGTTTGATCTGGAACTTCTTGGCTGGATACAGATATCAGAGTAGGTTAAATGGCAACCCTGTCGAGGCTATGAATGCTTGCTGGAAGTAGGGGCTCTGTCAATAGTATTGGAGATTTTATCTTTAATATCGTGGCTCGCATATCTTAAGATTGTTATCAGTTTTCATCCTTTAAACACTACTGTAATATTTGATTAATGATCATGTTTAAACAATTTTCTGGTTGTTTTTGAGTTAGAATTATTCCCATTATCATGATCTGAATTTGTTCTTTTGGTAGAGATAACTACTTCTACTAGTGTGTCACCATTGTTGGCAGCCATTTCGCATTTTTATCCTATCCTTATAAGCTGCCTACACAAGTGTTTTGGAACCCTTGATTCAAATCACAATCTTTTGAATAAAACGACATGATCATTTTGCACATTCGCACATCTGCCTTTTGTTTTCGTTTTCACGACTGCAAGCATGAAAACCTTGAGTTCGAAATCATGTCGATGGCATTAAAATCATCACTGGATTATTATGGTTACTCTTGTTTATGTGATCATATCACTTCTAACTCAATGACAGTCGCACAGTTGGCAAGACACCAAAACCTTTACTCACTTGGCATTTTTTTGTTGTTAATATGACTTCATTTTTTCTGATGGTATCCTAGTGATTGTGATTGAGTCCTTGATACAATGGTGGTTTGATGTTCTATTATCTTTGGTCAAATTCTTTGGTGCTAATGGTTTCATAACAATGCATTAACATTTTGATTAGACCCTTAGTGCAGTGGTTTCATACAAAGCATAAGTTTTATGGTCAAACCTTTGGTGCTAAATTCGAAATATGGTTTTGTTTTAAATCATGCAAACACTATTGTTGTGCAAATATTTGGGTTGACTTATCATGGTTTTCAATAGTTGTTTGATTGGCATTGTTTTTAACACACACCAATAGTGATTTGAATCACCATAGCATCATCGATTGTACATTCGATATGAATGCTTTGCATGGGTTGTTTCATTCCACCACCTTCGCACACTTAGGCATTAATGCCTGCCTTGTATCTCAGGTTACCTCTGTTGGTTTTGGGGAAATATCTGAGCTTACAGTCCTGCGTATCCCATGTCCAAACCCCTGTCCATCTACCCTGCTCATTGTGTGTTCTGTCATATGGCACCTGTAGTGCGCATAGAACCTAATGGCATCCAAATGCTCTTGCTATTTGACAATGCTCGCGAAGACCTGGAGAATAGTGGCTGGTTAGTTTTTATCCAGAAATTTGAGGGTTTCAACCTTTCGTTCACCCAACAGTTTTCCCTCACATTCGACGGATGCAGGGCTAAGGTTGGAGACGTACATCTTGAACTGGACGAGGAATTCCTCAGCTCAGCTACAGGCTTTCTAGCTAAAGGGTAGAGGTGGTTTAAGAATTCGAAAGTGGACAAAGTCCCATGGCCGCTCGTATTCACATCAAGGAAAATTGTTAGTTGTGACAGAGGTATGCCTATCACTACCCTCAAGCCCAGGTGGCATGATTTGTTAGCCATTGTTAAGCAATTTGTGACTTGCGAAGTTCATTATGGGTTAGTGTTTCTTTATCATCTCAGGTTGCTTATGAATTTCATAGACTTCCCTCTGAATATGCCTCACTATCTCCTACGTAGCTTGTATAAAATGTCCTAATGATTTAAGCGGGAGAAGGCTAATTCTTGCCTTTTTCATCACTGCTTGATCAAAATCGTGGTTGTTCATCATTTGAGCCTTAGTGGTGACTGTTGGCAAGCCTTCCTATCAAGGAATGGCTTTTCCACCCCCGAGTGTGTTCAAGTGGATAAGACTATGGTCACCGAAACCCTGGTTGGGCCTACCGTGGCACCTCCTACCCTTCTACCCCCTGTCAAACCCTCGAACTACCCCAACATTGACCTACCTGATACAATGCCCGACTAGTGTTCTAAAGACAATAATAAGACTGTGAAAAGGCCTATAAGGAAGAAGGGCAAGGGTAATACCCATGCCAATAGCAAAGGAAAGAAGAATGCACGATGGATATCTAGATGTGCTCGGAACAAGCCCAAACAACCACCGTGTACTCAATGCAATTCTTGGCTTGAACGTTACTACACGGATGTTCCTCTGTTACAATCTAAAATTAAATCATTGGAGGAACAGATTACTGTATTGTCAAAAGAAAGAGACAGGCTACAAGCCAACGAGAAGAAGCAAAAGTCTATGGGTTCAATTGTCTTCAGAAATGTTGAGGCAGCAACTGCCTTTGTCAACTCAAATTTATCCTGACCGAATCATTTTCCTACAGCCCAGGTATGATTATTTCAACATTGATTTTGAATGATTTGGTTTGAATTAGCATAGCCGATTATGTTTTCTCTAAATTACTTCTGTTTCGTTTAAATAGATTCAAAACGATCCTGTTATTTTGATTTCGTTTCGAATTATGTTTGCATTGAAGATTTGTTTGCTAAAATCGAATATAGGTATGTTTTGATTGAACCGATTTAATACGATTTTATTGCTCTTGAATTAGTATAATGATTGTGTCAGCTCTGAGTTAGTTCGATTCGGTTATGTTTGGTTTGATTCAGAAATGATTCTGTATGTTTGAATTAGCATAGCCGATTATGTTTGCGTTGATTCAGTTTTGTTTTGTTTGTTTTGAATTAACGATTCTGCTAGTTTTGGATCGACATAAGCGATTGTGTCTGGATTGAATTCATACCAAAGATTTGTTTGATAATTGATTATAGTCTGTTTCGATTAAAGTGGATTCAATTATGATTTCGTTTGTTCTGAATTTGCATAAAAGTTTTGGTTTGTTTTGGCGTGAATCATTTGATTTGTATTCAATTAGTAATTAAAGGTTTGTTTAGTAGGTCAAATATATTTCTGTTGTCATTTGGATTGATTTAAAATGATTATGTTTGTAAATATGACCAACTACAGAATCGTGAGATTCTGTAGCTGGTCATGAAATTTGGATTTTGTTGATTTTACAATTAAAACATTATCTAAAATTGTCTTCTTTTGCCTATCCACAGGTACATACAAATTTCAATGGCAAATTGGACATGATATGGCAGTTTAGAACATCCTGTTTGTGATATAGTTTTGTTTTAAGTTGTTAGTCATAGGCAAAAATAGAGACTTGGGAGATTGTTCCCAAATTTTTTGTCAACAATTTTTGATAATTCCCACAGGGATGTTTTACCCTGTGGCTTTTATATACTCATTAATTTTTGTAATGAACCCACCACTATTGGGAGAACAAAGACTATGGACTTATGATGATACATACTCGAATGGAAGTGGATCTTTTGTAACAGCTTTAGCTTTCAATTTATCATACTTTCGTTCAGGTTTTGTGCATTTTAATTTGTGATCAAGTTATTGACTACTTTAGATATCAAGACTTGCTGCAGGTTAATGCGTTATGATTTAAATTCTGTCCATATTTGATGTATCTCATTTTACTCACAGCAATTACTCTATTTAAGTTTAATTAACAGAAGGTTTATCTTCTTAATTAAATGAATTGTTCTATACAGATCTTCACACTGGGATTTATCTAAATGTGATGATTTGTAAACTTTAAGATTGTTGTAGTTTTATGTCTTGTTTGTTCTGTGATTTGTATCCAAAGGGCACTGCTTCTTCCTGTTTACAAGAAGCTTGTGGAAAATGTGGTGCGGGTTTACTCCCATCAAATAGCTTAATCAAGTACTGTGCACAGGACAAATAGGAAGCGTTACTTCAGGTTAGTTTGTTATTTGCAATTTAATAGTTAATAAATTCAAGAATTCTTAGTAGTTTAAATAGATATATAGTTCAGATTTACAGTTAGTATTATTATTTTAATTGCTCAGCTTAGATAGTTTTCATTTGATTCCTTTCTCATGNAAAAAAAAAAAAAAATCAAAAATAATAGTTTCGCTGTCATTTTACAAATGATTTTGCAAGTTTTAATTAAAATTTGCATTCTGTAAATAATGTGCATATGTAATTGATATTTAATTGTATTTATAGATGAACATTTAATTTCATAGAATTATTATTGTATAATATTAGTAAGTAAGTTGTATATATATATTTCAGATTTGTATATAGTTTGTTGTAGTTGCTTTTTCCACTTAGATTAGTTTCTTTAGT
>SNQJ01S0145303.1:12305-24916 GCA_010110895.2 Picea sitchensis | reverse complement strand
GGGGGGGGGGTCCAAGTTGTGATAAGGAATGTTGATCTAGAGAGGTGGGCCACTACCAATGGAGATCAGCATGGGGGTTAACAGAGGACAAGTGTCAGGTGGTGAGAGGAGCGAGAGTAGTGAGTGGGATGAGTGGAGGTAACATGGAGGTGACATGGTGATCTGGTGTCATTCAAGCATGTGTGTTGTCACAGGGGCAGACCTAGGGTTCACTCCAAGAGTGCACCAACAAAGCCCTAGCTATTGGCCCTTTCAGCAACACCTATGAAGCAGATGCAGTCTCACCTGAAGAAGCTATGAGGGGGTTGCAGGACAGAGATGTCTACAACTAGGTGAATATCAAGTGGATCTAGTAGAACAACAACACATTATGCACCTATCACTTATCAAGCTAGATCTACTCTGCACAATTATAGATCTGATCTAACACAGCAATGAAAATAACAAGATAACAACAATAGAGATCAAAGAATCAATCACATGTCCACAACACAAGGTATACGTGGTTCACCCTCTCTCTAGGGATACGTCCAAATAACTATGCTTATGATTTATTAAGGTAAAGCATACAGTTCTTATCTGTGCTCTTAGCTAGAAGATTATCTTTCTTCTCTCTCTTTCTCTCCCCTTTCCTATGCACATAGCTGAATATCTTACAATACTAGAAGGCTCTTTCTCTCAGCACTCCTCTCTCTCAATACAGCATTCCCTCACATAATAATAGAACTAGATCAATACAATACTCAATGACCAACCTGACCCAGGTCCTATTGACCTTTATTTATACATTACAATACCTCACTGATGGCCTTAGGTCGAAACCTAGGTTCCAAAACCCTAAATACCAAAACCCTAGGTCAACTTGACCTGCTTTTTTCGGGCTTCACCAGCATGTCTTTCCTTCCTTCTCACGCGGTGCTCCAAAGCATCCAACGGTGGATTTTTCCACTTTTTGAGTCATCCTCGATCCAGCTTCCTTACTGATCTGTCATCCTCGATATCCTCATCCAACGATTTGCTTTTCCGCACTTTGCTCCATCTTTTCTGCTCTTTTTCTCACTTCGACCCAGTGACCATCACTATGTCTCCCGTGAAGCTCGATTTTTACCTTTTCTTCCTTGTACTTCTCTTCCTTCCATAACCAAGGGCCAATAGGCTACCAACACTCACATGTGACTCGTCCTGAGGCACTTCAGATCTGATCCTTCTATTTTACTTCGACTTTGGACAGCACGATGCAACCTTTTCTTTATGCTTTATGCCTCCTTCCCATCCTTGTGTAGATTGTCTTTTCTGTGTCTGGTACCTAGTTTCAACTGCACATGGTACCTGGACCCTTTTCCTCATGCATTTACTTAAATTTGTGAGGCAGCTGGTTGTCATAATACAACTTCAACCGACTCTCATTCACCAATCCTTCTTTCCATTCTCCATTCAACATCTTTAGCTACGCAACTCCTCCTTCTGTGACATAGGTGATCTCATACGGTCTGAGCCAATGTGTTCTGAACTTTCCAGGGTGTTTGATAAACTTACTATCATACATCAGCACTGAACTTACTAATGGAATTTTCTCGTTCCTTCTGAACTTACTAATGGAATCCTGTAATGAATCTGTCTTCTTCTAGTTCAACCAGTTGTGCAAGCCTTTCGTGAGCAGTGCCAGTGTCATCCATGTCTGTGAATGCAACAATCCTTAAGCTTGGTACCAAGTACTCCATCGAGACAACAACTTCCAAACCATAAACCAACTTGAAGGGGGTCTGCATTATTAATTTCTTGCAAGTGGTTCTATAAGCCCAAAGTATTGCTGGTACTCTTAAATCCCATTCATCCATGTTCACGCTGCAAATCTTTTTCAATGTTGTCTCCAAGATCTTGTTGAATGCTTCAACCGTTCCGTTTGCTTGTGGATGGTAAGGTGTACTCTTCTGATGGTGAACTACAAATTCTTCAGTTAGGGCTTCAACTATCTAAATGATGAAGTGTGTGCCCCGATCACTCATAAGGGTCTTGGGGCATCCAAACCTAGTTAATATGTCATCAAATATAAAATGAGCAACTATAGTTGCACTACAATCCTTGACTGCTATGGCTTTGGCCCATCTGGTTAACTATTCTATTGCAGTAATAATGTACCTTGCTCCTGTGCGCTTTCCTGGTTTGTTTATAGGCCCCATGAAGTCAATGGCCCACTTCTCAAATGATTGTAGGGTCATCTATGGTGCTAATGGAATTTCATATCTTCGAGATGTTTTTCCAACTCACTAGCATACATCACATGCTCTGGCATACTCTTTAGCATCTCTGTGTAATGTAGGCCACCAAAGGCCATCTCGCAGAACCTTCTGCACAGCTGCTTTCCCTGCATAATGTCCTCCTGCGATGCCTTCATGAGCTTCTGCAAGGATCATCAGGTGCTCTGTTTCCATAACGCATCTTCTTAGTATCTCATCAAGTCCCCTTTTGTATAGATAACCAATGATCAGTGAAAAGTCTGCAACTCGCACCACTAGTTGTTTTTTTTGGGGAATTGTATACTCACTTGGTGCCATTCCTGTTGATAGGAACTGGACTATATCTGCAAAGTGGCCATCAATCTTTCTAATGGTGAGTAGTTGTGCATCCGACAGTGTGTCCTCTAAGCTGGTGGGTTCTTCACCATGTTCCAATCTTGACAAGTGGCCAGAGCCCTTGTTCATTCTTCCTGGCTTAACTATGATCTCAAAATCATATTCTTGAAACAACAGAAGCCATCTGTAGATTCGCCCCCCCAACACTGGCTTGTTGACTAGGTACTTCAGCGCAGAGTGATCAATAAACATTTTAAAGTGTCCTCCCAACAAGTAGTGGTAGAATTTTTGCAGCGCATACACCATGGCTAGTCCCTCTCTCTCTTTAGTGGTGTAATTAACTTCAGTTGTGGATAGCTTCTTTCTAGCGAATGCTAGTGGATGATCAATATCCCCTTCTCCTGGTTGTTCTAGTACTACACCTAATGCAAGAGAAGATGCATCGACATGCACATGAAGCTCCTTATTCCAATCTGAGAAAACCAGAATGGGTGCAGTGACCATCTTCTATTTTAGTGTGTCGAAGCTCTGCTGGCATTCATCTGTCCAACCAAACTAACAGTCCTTCTTCAACAACTTCTCCATCGGTGCTGTGATTTGGGCATAGCCTTTGATAAATTTCCTGTAATATCCAATATGGCCTAGTGTAGTGCACAATTGTTTGACTGAAGTAGGATGTGGCAGATCAACTATAATTACGGGTCAACCAGCAATCCCTGCTTGCATAAAATATGGCCTAATAGTACTCCAAATGGTGAGAAGAAGATGCACTTCTTCAGATTTAAAGCAATTTCTCACTACTTTCATTTATCCAACATTAGCCTTAGACATTCAATGTGGTTTTTCAATAGACTAAACACAGTCTAGTCATCAAAATATGCTTCTAAGAATTTATGCAAAAATTCTTTGAACGCTTCAACCACCACCCTAGAAAAAATGGTTGGGGAATTCTTCAATCCAAATGGCATCATTGTATATTGGTAGGATCCCCACTCTGTGGCAAATGTAGTCTTATGACAGTCTTCCTCGGCGATATAGATCTGATGGTATTTTAAAAACCCATCTGTAAAATAATATACTTCTTCGCCTCCCACATTATCCAACACTTCG
Organism: Picea sitchensis; assembly: GCA_010110895.2. Lineage (NCBI taxonomy): Eukaryota > Viridiplantae > Streptophyta > Pinopsida > Pinales > Pinaceae > Picea > Picea sitchensis. Next base: position 21,233 of record SNQJ01S0145303.1, on the reverse strand, counting down.
TCTGTGAATGGTGTAGGGAAAGGATCATGCAAACAAGAATCATTCAGCTTCCTAAGATCTACACATATTCTGATCTCACCTGTCTTCTTGTCTTGCACCACCATAGGGATAATCCACTCTGACTCTTCGACAGGTTCAATAATCCCTATTTCTAACATTCTGTTGAGCTCAATCTTCACTTTTTCCTTATATTTCGGGCTCAATATGTACGGTCTTTGTTTGACTAGATTCACTCCTGGTTTTAAAGGTATTCTCATCTCTCCCATAGGTCCTTTGATTCCCTTCACATCAGTGAACTTGGTTGGGAGCAAGTCCTGATATTCGTGCAATAACTCTGTAATCTTTTCAATGGTTGCAGCATCCCAATAATCTCCAACATTGGCAAGCTTCGGTGTCTCCTCTGTTCCAATGTTGACATTTTTTATCTTAATTGGCTCACCAATAAATGGTAGCTCCACTCCTGGCACTTCCACATCTCTTTGACCTTCTGTCTCAGGGATGTTTACCTTCCTAGGATCATCATCATAGTTGGCATTAATGTTGTAACATCCTTGTAATTTATGGAATGATGCAATCCATTTGTCCTCTTCCTGATCCATGGGGAGGCTAGATGCCACTTCGAATACCCTCTGTCTCACAATATGTAATGCTTGATATACTAAGGGAAATTCACTTTCAAACAAAAAGGTGGTTACAAAATTCTGAATCATACCTTCCCAATCTGTAGTGACGAGGCACAGTTTCACTTGAAGGTACCAGTTGACAGGAATCATGTCCAGTGTGTTAATAAATCTGTACACCCATTGTTCTCGAGGAATGTCACTCCAATCCTCTTCACAGCTTCGCACATGGTCCTTTGGGAAAATTCGACCTATGTACCTCACTTCGCAGCTTACTGCTTGTGTTGAGAACCACATTTTCATCAAAGTTCGACATTGTGTCCAGTCTGTGATGTTCCCTTTGTGCATTCCCCACCATCTTGCTGGTGTGGATTTCATGGCCTCATCCATTGCCAATAGCCTCTGTTGTGTTGGTACACTTGTCTCAAATTCTGATAAGAAGTTCTCTAAGGGTTTCAGCCCATCAAATGTGGGTAGATTACTCACTATTGTGCCAATCTAGCGAACTTCTCTAGTTAGCCTAGCACATCTTTTTGTAGATACTTCATACATCTGGTTCTTCCAGTTCTCGAGTGCTTCTTCTGAGTTGGATGAACATGTGTTGTCACTTCGCCAGCTCAAATTCGCATCAACTGTAGGGTTGATATAATCCTATTGTCTGGCTGTTAATTTGTAGATGTTTTCCAGTTCATATGCGTAGTCTTCTTCTCTGACAGGATCTGTATATCATGGACCCTCATATGGATCTAAGAGTGCGATGACCCTAAGGCCAACTCTCTCAAATTTCATGCATATTTTCTTTATATCAACAACAGTAGAATTGTCAAAGGCCCAATCAATTTCTAGTAATTGTTGCGCCTCTTTCGTCACCTTAGTGAGAAAAATAGAGGTGCTTGCAAGCTCAATTGGGTTTGCTGAGCAGGGACGCTACAAGGAAAAGGGTTGGAAAAAGAAATATAAAACAACAACTAAGAAATAAACTAAGAAATAAAACAACAACTAAATTTATAAACATAGGGACATAAGTAAAAAAGAAACAATGAGACCCATGTCACCAATGATAAGGCTGATATTAGTGAAATAAAACACCGAGAAGCAAGGGGACTATGAGTCCCTTCTTCCTCCAAGGGAGGGCTCTTGGACCCTCACAAGTAAGCTCTTCTTACAACTTTGAAAAAGAAAAAGAAAATGGTGAAAGAATTCTTTGTTAATCCACTCAAGGGGTGAGATGGATTGTCCAAAGCAATGATGCAAGTATACTCTTGGAAAGGATAGAAGAGTCCTCAAGAGAATAATGGCAGCATAACTTTGCTATGAAATTCCTTGAAAAATGAAGTGTATCCATGGCCTTTTTATAGCATTCCTTTGAGCTATTGTTCAACTAGTTTGTAGTGTGTAAAGAGGCTAATTAGGGCATTTCTAGGTCTTTGACCAGCCATCCAGTCGAATCCAGCCCAGATTTGAGTGTCAAATCAACTTGAAAGCTGAACCAGAAGTGGGTGGGAGGCCGACCACTCTCAAAAATGTGTTGTTTATCAGGTGCATGGATTTTTGTGACAACAGTCACGCATCATGCGCATGTGTGTGAATCTTACGTTTTTGTTTCGTGCATGTGCGTGCGCGCCCAGTGTCTTCATAGCGCCCTTCAAGTTTTTCACTATTTGTATAGTTTTTGACCCTTTATGAATTCTTTTGTGTTAATTCAGGTCCATGGATGACTTCATAACTGTTTAACGATGATGAATTCTTGTAACCATTTGCGAATGAAATTTCAGTGATAACAGATGCCCCCTGATGGATGAGGTTAGGAGCATACATATAGCTGAAATCCATCAATGTTTCTTCTACTGAGAGTGTTTTTGTAAGAGAGAGAAATAGTGGGATCATCCAGAGCGATCCGTTGGAGGGAAAAATGAACCAGTAGAACCCAACCTGCCATGAGGTGTGTAAAAAATAAACTGTGTACAAACGAGGTGGGCATGCCCCATGCTTGTGTCATCTAACTCAAAAAGAGGAATGAAGTGTTGGCGTAGACAACTGAAGCGCCCTCTAGGGTGGTTGTGATAAAGGTAGAAGACAATTTTGCAGATGAACATACTCTGAATAGTAGGCAATGACAGTTGTAAGAGGTATCATGGATTCTGTAGGCATTGATAGCCCATCCAAGTTCAGAGGTCTTCGGCAAGTAAAAGAACTAACTGCAATAGTCGCAAAGTAAGACCCACTGTAACATGAGAAAGTGTTGACGTCGAATGTTATGGGGGTCAATGAAAGCAGGGAGCAATTATGGGTCTCCTTGTGACGTCCGAGATCTCTCATTGGATGGGTAATGAGAATCAAGATACTGTCGCCCTTCTGGAAAACTATGCTGATGTCGACAAAAAGGGGGAGGCGACTCCCAGAAGAAAATGGCTTCGTGAAATCTACTAGGTGAGGTTAGGAAGTGGAGGAGGTACATGGATGAAGTCAAGATGTAGGAAGACTCAAGACTGTCCTTGGTTGGAGTATATGTGAGATAAAAGTGGCCGCAACCGTTCAACGAGGTCGAGTGTCAGGGGGACAGCAAGACAGGGGATAAGTTGTGCTAGAGGCAGGACAAAGTGAATAAACTCAGAGGGAAGAGATAATTGTCTTGTGGGGTACTCTGAAGATATGGATGATGTCATCAAGGGTAAATGATAAGTAGTGCCCCAACCAAGGGTGACATGGGTTGCATTTTGCCAAAAAAAAAAAAAAGGGAAGAAGGTCGCCAAAGGTGACGACAAAAAGGTAATGTAATTGTTGGAAACAAATGAATTTGTACAATAAATAAAGAATAATTTGGGGATAAGTGTACAAATACAGAAACGGGTGCCCCAATGTGATATGGTTGGCCTAGGTAGGGCACAATTTGCTCGGAGAACTGGTGGAGGGTGGGGGCCCCATGGGTGGGTTTCTGTATGAGGTAAGTGAAATGAAGGGAAATTTGCATATGGGAAAACTAATTATGGATGAAATGGAGGGTTCATGATACTGCGGAGGTGTATTCCAAAAATAGAACCGTGAAGAGATAATCTAGGAGTTCGTTTGGGAAAGATAGCAAAATGAGGAGAAGGAGTATGTGGCTGATTCGTGACATGATGTAAGACTATCAGGACTCCCATCCCTAAAGGGTTTTGAAAAACAACATGAGTGTCAAAAAGTGCAAAAGGGTGCTATGAATGGAAAAACTCATGTGGGTAAGAGTGCTACTGGGTGATAGTACCGAAGATGCAAATGGAGGTGTTAGTACTGCAGAGCTGGAAATGGGGATCCTAGAGGCAAATGTCAGAGGGTGTGATTGCAAATGTAAGTGAGATTCAGAGGGAATGACTACATGCCAGTGTTGAGTATATACTTGAAGGGGTTGTGTTGATGTATGATGACCAAGTACCTGCACACATGAAAACCAAATACCCGACGTGAACAATATCTGAAGAGAATCGAATATATGAGCATGTATCTGATAATTTTGAATATGTGCATGCATACCTAGTTAGGGTATGAAAAATGGAGTCCCAGGGGCTCAGGATGAAAAGAGGCCCAGGGACTGTCGTGATGTAGATGACGGGATGCTAATCCCATGGATGAAGACGGATCGAGAAATGGATGCTCGGAGCTCCCAGAATGGTGAGTGGAAGTTTGGCGAAAAGGCCTATATATAGCTATAGGGCCCACCTTGCCACCTCATTTGTACATGCTGCTATAGTGACTGGATGAGAAGTATTTAGAGGAGATTTAGAGATTTTGGGAGGATGAGGCATTCGATCGAGGACCAACGAGCTTCAGGTTAGTGGTTTGATCATCTTGCATAGAATTAGGGTTTCATTTTTTGGGCAGGGGCCTTATGGAGGGCCATAAAGAAGGTTTGATGAGTGTGGGCCCCATGTGCATGGGCGATTTGAAAGTAGGTGTGCACACATGTGATCCTACCCACCAGATAGGCACGCATGGGGGCACTGGTAAGGGGGTAAAGGGCGCGCACTATGTGCGCGCCTGTCAGCTTCATAGCTGCGCATGTGTGTGTGGCTGTGTATTGGACAGGCGCGCTCTAAAGCATGCCTTTAAGTTGAGCAGGCATGCATGCATGCATGCCTGAAGGATGGACAGACGCACTCTCAAGTGCGCCTATGTAATGAACAGGTGCGCATAAGTGTGCGCCTATGGAGTGAACAGGTGCGCACGTGTGCGCGCCTGTGGGTTAAACAGCCGTGCCTTGGAGGGAAGGTTGACAGGTGTAAAACTTATCTTTTTGATGTTGTTGATGGTCCATTTGGCTGACTTAGGACTTTTTTATGTCATTGCAGGTGAGCATCATGCACGATGCCGGTTGGTTGGCGAGAGAGTGATTGGTCCCAGCTGCGAGACGCCATGGCTATTGAGGAGCCAGGTGTACATGCGACTTTGGCAACCCATGGGCTGCTGAAGTTATTTGAGTGCCCGTTGATATGGGCGCAGAAGTATCTCCTACAGTTCCTTATCTAGATGTGGAGTCCAGACCTGCATTGTTTCATAGTGCAGGGAGAACAAATTGCCTTCACTGCGGTGGAGGATGTGTACTTTTTGACTGGGCTCTTGTTTCCGGGAACGCCCCTACCGATGGAGCCAGTGTTGCCGAGGGATGTGTCGCTAGTGACAGTTGGCCAAAGATATGTCTGGCACTTTCATGAGCATTGGGGCGATGGATGCCCTAGTGCATCGTTGCATAGCAGCGATGATTGTGAGAGTTTATGGGTCTCTAGCGACGCAGCTGATCAGTGGTGGCCAGCTGATTGTGATGGAGAGAGTGTTGGCCAGTGAGCACTTCGCCTGGGGGCTTACATTGCATGCTAGGATGGTAGGGCAGCTAGACCACTGTTGGTCCACGGATACAGGAGAGTTTGCCTTCGGGTCCATCCTAGTGGCCTAGTTTCTAGAGAGGGTGCCTATGTTGTGCCCGAGGATTTTATTGGGTGCACTTGCAGCACGAGAGCCATGACTAAAGCGGTGGTTGACTGTTTTGCTTCACCATGGTGGTGGTGAGGGTGTCCACTTCTTTACTGCTGAGGCAACGCAGGTGTGGCGATAAATGTCGTAGGTGATATTGCAGTACCCCTATGCTGGGGTTGACTTCCAGGAGGATCCGAACATGGTGCTACCTCCAGGGGAGGTGTTTGACCATCGAGGTATGTTGATGATGTTGATATATATATTTTTTGTTTGAGATAGCATGACATATGTATATGATATAGATGCTAATACCATCTATTGCTTGCTTGTATGTGCAGATGTGGCACCTCGCGGGCGCGAGGTGGAGTTACGGAGAGTGTCGACTCGTCAAGAGCTGGAGAGACCGCCACGGGGAGGGCCACGTGTTGGAGAGAGATGTCAATGTGAGGATGTCGTGGTGCGACCAGTTGATCCGAAGAGAGCAGGGAGGAGACACCGGTTTCATGACCCTGGTGCTGGGCCATCACATGCTCCTCCGGTGGATGCCAGAGTAGATTTTGAGGACATACGTCGTTGCCTGGAGGCAGTGTTACAGGGTGTGCCTGAGGGCATGTGGTATTGCATCCAGGATGAGGGCATCCTAGAGCAGTGTGTGGGGATTCCACCACCATGGCGGGTCGTGGTACGACTGGAAGTAGTAGTTGGTGCTGCGATGACCGAACTATTACCTCCAGGGTAGGAGGGACCAGTAGGGGGTGGGCAACCACTGCCTAAGGGAGGGGCAGGTGGTGGTGCTCTAGAGGCACCTTGAGTGGTGCTCTATGTATTGATGTATTTTTTGTATATAGGCTGGTGAGCCCATTTTGTACCGAGGTGCTTCACTGGCCTACGGATACTTGTATTTTTGTATGTAAACATTTGGATGGCACTATAGACCATTTGATATATCCATGAGTATACATTTTGAGATCTATGTGGTGTTTACATGTGTTTTGTCTATGTATTGATGATGTCTAATCTATATATGGTATGACAGGTTGTTGATATGTTTATGTATGTGTAGAGGTAGCTTGATGTGATATATGCCAGTCTAACACAATATTAGCTAGGTTATCTATAATTTGATTCAATTGCCTTGGAATATGTGTAAATGTAATGGAATCAAAATGTCAAGATAAAAGTCTAACCTGCAAGTATTTACAAAAGAGGCAAGGATCGCGTACGCGGTACACATTGTTGAGCTGGAGAACGACTAGTTGAGAGTCGAGGAAGATGCTAAGGTGACGAATATGATGATGCTGGGCATCGGCCACGAGGCCAATGATGACAGTGTATTTGGCTTGGTTGTTGGTCGCTGAACCCAAACATATGCCGTTTGAATGGAGCATTTCATGTGAGGGGGTGTAGAGAGCCCAAATCGCCGAAGTGAGATTTTGTGTCCAACGGCTAGCGTCGTCGGTGTAACAAATGTGGTAGGCCAGTGGAGGAAACATCTGTCAATAGAAAAAATGAGAGTTTAGACATGAGGGATGGAAAAAAGATTAAAAACACTATAAAAGAAAAAACCTAAAGTAGAATGACTATGTTTAAGCGTAAAAATTCTTTAAATACAACCCATTGATGGGTTCTTTGACAGAGAGGCCTTCGAGAGAGGCCAGGATGTATGTGCCTTTGGTGAGGCAATGTTGGATAATGTATGGGCCATGCCATAGTGACTCAAATTTTCCATGGCCAAAGGTATCATGAGCAATATCCTAAGCCAGGACAAGGTCGCCTTCGCGAAATGAGCAAAGGTTGACATGTCGATCAAAGGTATCCTTTGATCATTTTTTAGCTACCTTATTGTTCTATAATGAAGATCGACGATCTTCATCCAGAAACTCTAAGTTCAGCAAGCGCTGCTCCATTGGTGCAGTGTCGGGTAATAGCTCAATTGTGGTGCATAGGGTGGGAATTTCGCACTCAATGGGAAGAGTGGCCTCAACCCCATGGACTAGATGAAATGGTTTGAAACCAGTAGCTGTTTTCACAGCCGTACGGTAAGCTCATAGTGTGGAAAATAACATATGATGCCAATTGGTCTTATGTCTATTAACCGTGCACTGTAACATGGTCTTGAAGACCTTGTTAACTACTTTGACCTGTCCATTAGACTGAGGGTAATATGGTGAGGCAAACTCATGAGATAATCCTAACCGAGATGAGATTTAGACAAAAATCTCATTCTTGAAGTGTTTCTCATGATCGGAAACCAGTTGGAGTGTTACTCCAAAGCAAGATATGACGTGGTTAAAGAAAAAACGTGTTGCGGTGTCAGCAGTATTGTTGAAGGTGGGCATAGATTCAACCCATTTGGTGAAGTAATCAACTGTGAAAACAATGTATTTGTGACCATTGCTAGAGGGGGATTACAAGTCATGAAGTCAATGCCCCATTTACAAAAAGGGATGGCAGTGATGACTGGATGAAGAAGAGCAGGTGGTGCTTGGGCTTTGTTGGCATAAAGCTGACACTGCTCACATCGTTTCATGGCGTGAATGCAATCATGAAACAAGGTAGGCCAAAATTAACCTACTCAGATAATCTTTTGAGCAGTGCATATTCCACAAAGATGGCCCCCACATGCATCGCTATTTCAGTCGTTCAAGACTCTATCAGCCTCATCAATCGTCAGGCATCAACGAAGAATGGCGTCGACTCCTCGCCAGTATAGGATGTCTTCTTTTATCACCCCATAAATTATGGGAATCAACTGGTGACTGGGATATTATCTGTCTCTAGTGTTTTTGTTGACAAATGATTTTTCATTCTGCAAATAATTTGAAAAAATAAAAAGAAAAAAGAAAAAAAAAGAAAAAAAGGAAAAAGAAAAAGAAAAAGAAAAGAAAGAAAAGCGGGCATAAAAGAATTGAAATAAAGCCCTATGCAATAATAGTAACTTGGTCATACCTTTCAAGCATGGCCAAGTTCTTTTTTAAATTTGATGTTGATAGGCTAGTGAATGATTTGGCTAAACAGTTTAATCTTAGCCAAAGTGTCTAGGTTAGTTTAGTGAATAAATCTGACCAGACTATCTAATCCTGGTCAGATAGCCCCAGGGTAGAGTAATTCCTTAACCCAACAGTTTAATATAGGTTAAATGTCATAGGAAAATAGGTTAGCATTTAGGTTAGTTGCTTCATTGTTTAACTCCAATAAAACCAGCTTGAGGTCAAGATTACACCATGTTCCAAATGCTTAAAAGATAGTTGGTCAAAAACCCATAAAATGCTTTTATCCTAATTTTTTCCCCCAGCGCATGTGTTCTCTAATCCTGATTTATGTTTCCTACACGTATCAATGGTCCCGATCATGGTGCTCA
>SNQJ01S0145302.1:0-19835 GCA_010110895.2 Picea sitchensis | reverse complement strand
TATGCTCATAGTTTTAGTTTGTTTTAGTTTAATTCTTGTTTATAACTTTGTAGTTTCTCTTTCTAACCTTTCCTTTTACAACTGTCATGCCTAGCAGAGCCCAACTGGGCATGTAAGCACCTTTTATTTGCTCATCAAGTGACAAATTGGGTGCGAACAATCCTAGTTCATAGGGATCAAAACTAGGGGTGTTGCATCCCCTTCCCCTTATTTTGGCACTATCCTCAGTGCACAACACCATACCGATGTTCTTACAATTCTAGGAACTTTGGAATTTAATCCGCACATGAAATCCAACAAATTTATTATATACATAGGCATTGTGGTCTAAAATAAAACATACATACATAGTCATTCCGACCCAAAACATGTATAATTATCTTCAGAATTGATATTGCTGGCAACAATTCCAACCAACAAGCTCTCCTTCCCTATCATCCTGCACAACCCAAATAAATGAACCCCTTTCTATGCCATGCAGTCCTTCAGGATGTTCCACTTCTCTCTAGGGCTCCGGTGCACTCGACCAGGAAGTTTCAGAGTTGCGGCTCCAAGAACTCCAGTTGTAACAAGCTTTCTTCGTTCTATGCCTTCATTCATTGAGCTCAGATTCCTTCTACTTTTTTTTTTCCCGAGCTTCCAACTTCCATAGCCAACATCTCATATGTATTATAAAAATACGGTCATCATGAGATATCATTATAACATTTTTCAATCATAAATGTCATATCTGTTTTACACAAGAAAACAAATTTTTCCAAGCATGAGCTTCCTGCTCATAATTCGTTTGGCTCTTGCAGCTGCAGGAATCAATCTTTATTATACTTCATAGAAGTGCGATACCCAAGGAATTTCTTCCTGCAATTTTCTCATCCTTCACTCAACCAAACCAACTATTAGCATATCATAACAATTTTTAATTATAAATTTCCAAATCAATTTTATACAGGAAAATAAATTTTCCCCAAGCATGAGGTTTTTTCTCATAATGTTTGGCTCTTGTAGCAACTTGCATCAATATTCTTTATGGACTTAAATTATTTCCATATATAAAACCATTCTTCCTGCAATTACCTCAATTTACATGGAACCAAACATATTGTCAGTAATTTTAATTCCAATTTCCAAAATTGTTTTATACAGAAAAATAAAATTTTCAAATATGAGCTTCTGCTCACAATGTTTGGCTCTTGGAGCAGTAGAGACCAGTCTTCCTTATGGTCTTACATTATTTCCATATCCAAGACCACTCCACCTGCAATTTTCCCAATTTATACTCAGCTGTCAGTATCTCATGTACAATATATATATATATATATATATATATATTCATGGCAACAATTACAAAAATTGTCAAAGTGATCTGAGAATTATTTGCAGCTACAATTCAATTACTTCCATCCATTCTTGACATTAAATGGAATGAACCCATCATTATCTACACATGTATTATTGGCCAATATTTTCTTTCTTCTATCCATAAATATTTTTATTACTATGTTCCCCTGACAAAGATTTTCCATAATTCATCTTTATGTAACTAATTTAACCTACAAATTTCTTATTGCAATATCTAACAGCTCCATAAGTGTTATGAAATTCATGAGTTAGCAATACTCACATCATTTCAGCTGTTAGCATAATCATTTCTATTCCATATAATATATACATGCATTCACCAAAATGCATTCAATAATTCCTTTAATACCACTTTTAACATTTTCAATAGCTCCAAAAAAATGATCCCAGAATTGTAACAAACAATAATTCAATCACCTTCAGCTAGTATTCATATTGAATATAATGCAGTTATCCATCATTATGTATTTTTAGCACCATTTTCTTTTTATAATGCAACAAATAATTACTAATAAAAATAATACTTTGGAGCATCTAAGCCTTTAAAATCATCCGAAAATCATACCCAACCTTAACCACACCAACACTTAACATGGATAGATTTTTTATCATCACAAATTTGGAACCGTGAGTGTCCTACACCTCAAAAACTATTTTCTTATAACTTTAATTTTAACTAATTAACATACAATTTAAAAACAAACCAACAAAAACTAAAACTATATGCAAAATTAAAAATATATATTTTGTTAAATTAAAAATATATATTTTGTTTTAATTTATGTCATTATTATGTTTCTTTTCCAAAGGAGATTCCATTTCTCACCCCTCTCATCTAATACCAACACTCATGCTCACACCTTGCAAACAATATGTGGAGTGCATGGATTGCCAATTGCGTAATCACATTGCACGCGTTGTATTCCAATTTCCATGCACTTTGTGGAAAATGTGTAATGCATTGACTTTATACACACCAAAAGTATTGGACACCTTTATACCCACAAAAATTTAAATAATTAATTTATTAATTTTAATTGGTTAGTCTATTGATGTACAAGTTGAACTCTTGGGGTGTGTTGATTCAAGCATATTCAATGGAGCCTTTTCAGAGTTGGTGCAAATTATGTGGGGTGCATTGAGATCCAGTATTTTCATTTAAATAAAAGATGTGGGTATTTTATTAAAGATGTTGGTTTGATGGAGCAAGTTTGTAAAGTAAAAGGTCGTTAGTTTTATTGGTGTTTTAGTCATCAAAATATATAATTAATGATGTTGATATTTTGTTAAAAACTTTATTTTGATTTGATATTAGGTTAAAGATATATATTTACATATAAAAGTTAATGATATAGGTATTTTTTTAAAGATATTAATTTGATTTTTTTTTAGTAAAGGGAAAAGTGTTTAAGGGAAAAGGTTGTTTAAAGATATAGGTATTTTTCTAAATATATCCATTTTAGAAGTTGTTCAACAATTTTTTACTATGAATTTTTTAATGTTTTGTATTATTTTAATAAATGATTTGTTCGTAGTGTTATTTTAATATAAATATATAATCATTTAAAAAAAAATAATTCCAACTCAAGAAACATCAAATGTATACCAATTATCAACTGGATAATCATGAAAAATCTCAATTAGTAGAAAGTTACAACTATTACATATACATAGTCATTAATTAATTAATTATATCTATCTCTCTATCTATCTATCTATCTATATATATCATTTTAAAATAGGGATTCATGAACCTTTACTTTAGATAAATGTGATATAAATATCCACTTTAATATGAGAGAAATTTAAACCTTGAATATTTCTCATCCAAGAATAAATATAAAATATCCACTTTTCAATGTGTTTTTTTTTAGACCTCAGATTGAGTGTCATGTGAAGCAGAGAGGGCCTCTCCCACGTAGCTGAGAGAGGCCATGAGGAATGCCCCCCCTACTCCTTTCAACTCTGTGTAGATGGTACTGTGAGGGTACATAAGTTTTATGGTTGGAATGGTGAGTCTGGTTGGTGGTTATGTGAATGATGAGGGAAAAGTAATGGCTTTGTTTGCAATTATGGAAGGTTTTATAGCATCAGACATAGAGGGGTAGGTAGTCTAAGCAACTCAGGTCACAAATATAGTATGCTCCAGGAAAGATAGATTTCAACTCAATTTGTGTAGGTAGAGGCAACTTTGGCATCCCTTGGTCGGTAATTTTCTTCATGTTTTAGTAGTCTAGATTTCATTTTTCTTGTTCTTTGTTAAGGATCCAAGAGATGGATTGGTGAAGTTGTTAAGTTATTGGGGTGGTTTCTAGAAGGAATTTTCCATGGCCTCTATATCCTAAACCCTATTTCTTTTGTGTGTATTCCTGACGCCCTATTCTCAAATTAGGCCTGACTCTGGGAATTGGTACTACCCTATCCCTTAGAAATTTTCATTGTCTCTATTTGGGGATGTCACCTTCTCCTCCTCATCATTTTGGACAAGGTTGACTTGGAAAAGGTTTCGTGAGGTTTTCTAAGGCGAGAGGAGTCACCATTTTCTTTCCCTATAAACCTAGTCTCTATTTGGTTTGGGACTCCACTCCATTGCTGGCTCGTTCCTGTCTAAGGTCCTCGCTCTGGTTTTCACTCTATTTATTGTGAGGATGGTGATCCTTCATTTTATTTCTTTTAAGACATTCTTTGGTCCTTTTTTGTTTGCAAGTATGTATCCTATTAGCTAGACTATTGGGCTTGTTTATAACAGAAGGGGTACTTGTAGAGGTACTCCTTTGGATTCTAAGCCCTCCTCTCCTCTCAAAACACCCAAGCACCTGACTAGGGCATAATTGGACACGATGAGGGCCACCTCAGACTTCCAACTTAGGGTCTTTTTGGACATCAAAAGGGAAATTGATGACATGGAGAAGATAGTCAAGTGGTATAGACAACTGTTGAAAAAAGAACAATTGGAGGTAGATTTCAGAGAATGTATTCCTAATTTTGGATACTATCGCACAAGAGACACTAAAATTTTCAAATTAACAAAACTATATTGGATGAACAAATCATTTATTGCACAAGTGGTTGAAGAGAAGGACACCCAATAATAAGCCATAATGGACACACGACATATCATGGACTAGAAATTTGATGCTCTTTACAAGGAGGTATTCAAAATTGAAATTTATGTTAACACTCTTGTAGACCTTCAAGGCACTCCCAAGGAAAAGAAAGACCTCTCCCCAAATTATTAGGGTACTCCCTCCAACCTTATCCTAGTGGATGAGGAGCCAATAGAGCAGAACAACAAGGGAGGCTTCCTGAAGCAGGAAGATGGGCCCTCATCATAAGCTCTTTTGTTTATCTTAGTTTCTACAAAGGGGAAACATCAACTGCCCTCTCTATCACTGTTATTATGCTTGTTTTTTAGTTTATAATAGGATAAAAAGACAATTATCTCAGTTTACAATTGATATCAGAAACAATATAGTTTTTTGTATGATGGGAACAATGATATTTTGTCACTCTTATGAACCTAATTTCCTGAGTGACGTTGGGGCATTTTCAGTCCACGCTTGCGTGCAATCCGTCCTTCACATTGGGGAGTTTATACCCAGGGTTCGTCAAGAGTTTTCAAACAAAATCCCCAAAGTACCAACATATCAGTCCTCGACCAAGGCCGAGGAAGGTCTCACCTGAGATGGAGAGGGGATCACAAAGACCATAAGGTCTTGTAATAAGGATGAAGGTTTAAACATACGAAACATCACTGCAATTGAAATCCTTGCAACTCATGTTTGATAACTATTAGGACTAAGAATTAAAACGATACACACACATATTCAACTCATTCATAAAATACACAGATTAGATAAAAATGCCATATCTTTATTACTCGAAGCATTCCATCACATCAGAGAGATACAATGTGTTGAACAACTACCTAGGAAAACCATGGAAATTCATATCATTACTATATAAAACAATGGAAATACAACATAATGCACCTTGCCTTAGGACTCAGACATATCAAAGACACATGAATATATTCAAAATTGAAATTTATGTTAACACTCTTGTAGACCTTCAAGGCACTCCCAAGGAAAAGAAAGACCTCTCCCCAACTTATTAGGGCACTCCCTCCAACCTTATCCTAGTGGATGAGGAGCCAATAGAGCAGAACAACAAGGGAGGCTTCCTGAAGCAGGAAGATAGGCCCTCATCATAAGCTCTTTTGTTTATCTTAGTTTCTACAAAGGGGAAACATCAACTGCCCTCTCTATCACTGTTATTATGCTTGTTTTTTAGTTTATAATAGGATAAAAAGACAATTATCTCAGTTTACAATTGATATCAGAAACAATATAGTTTTTTGTATGATGGGAACAATGATATTTTGTCACTCTTATGAACCTAATTTCCTGAGTGACGTTGGGGCATTTTCAGTCCACGCTTGCGTGCAATCCGTCCTTCACATTGGGGAGTTTATACCCAGGGTTTGTCAAGAGTTTTCAAACAAAATCCCCAAAGTACCGACATATCAGTCCTCGACTAAGGCCGAGGAAGGTCTCACCTGAGATGGAGAGGGGATCAAAAAGACCATAAGGTCTTGTAATAAGGATGAAGGTTTAAACATACGAAACATCACTGCAATTGACATCCTTGCAACTCATGTTTGATAACTATTAGGACTAAGAATTAAAACGATACACACACATATTCAACTCATTCATAACATACACAAATTAGATAAAAAAATGCCATATCTTTATTACTCGAAGCATTCCATCACATCAGAGAGATACAATGTGTTGAACAACTACCTAGGACAACCATGGAAATTCATATCATTACTATATAAAACAATGGAAATACAACATAATGCACCTTGCCTTAGGACTCAGACATATCAAAGACACATGAATATATTCAAAACATCAAAAGATTACAACATGCTTAGAGTAAGCTCGATAATGGTAGCTAAGCTGACTCAAAAAATCTCTCACTAGCCAGATAACCAACCAACTTACTGACCAACTGTAGTTCTAAGCTTAGAGCTCCCTTTTATATCTTTTGCTGCTAGGGATCATTGTCTCTTTCATCTTTTCTCCACTCTCTTATCTAATCCAACTACCTCGCATGCTTCTGGTGCCTGCCAGCGCTCCACGTAGACTCTCTGTATCAGGGGAAATCTTAACTATCTGGCCAACAAATTTCCTGGCGGCCCATGTCTTCGTATGTTGTTGTCAATAATCATTCGGGGAGATTTCCCAGTGATTCCTTTCTTGATTCCAACTGACACCTTCTTGGTTTCCAACGTAACTGAAAAAACCCGGACCAATGCACACTTGGTAGTCATTACACTAGGTGTGCTGCAGACAAAACCCGATCCAATGCGCACTCTATGGAATTCCTCACGCATTTCCTTAGGTGTGCACAAAACAATGGAATAAGCACGCACAAATTCATTTGTGCGCGCATACAAAACTAAACCCAAAAATTTGGGTGCCAACATGCCCCCACCACTACTATCTGGCTCATCCTCGTCCTAGGTGATGCATATTATTCAGGAGGGTAGTTCAAGGAAGAGTAGATCATTGTTGTTCAAAAAAACTGTGATTGCGTCCAATTGCTCAAACCAAAAACTTCAGTGGTGCTTGTGGAAGTGAATGATGGATCTATTTAAAGTTCCCCATTAAGCATTATCTGCTGAATAACAATGAGGTTCCCTCTAGAGAGAGAATCATTCCCTACTTGTATTTTTGTTCTGGGATGGACAAGCCAAGCAGGAGGTCTCGACCGATCTAATTCTAGGGGTTGTGGGTCAATGATAGGATGTGAGAGTAGGGTTCGTATGAATGATATTGATTAGAGGATTTTGGCCTGGTCTGATTGCTCTGGGGGAGGGGTTGATGACGATGGGTGGAAGGAGGGTGCTGGGCGAGCCACTAAGTAGGTTCTCGTCTTAACAACAAAGGGGATGAAGCATGGAGAAGAGTCAAGTAGCTCTTGGCATAGGGAGATCATGAGCAACCTCGAGAAGAAAACGCGATTTAGAAAGTTGGGGGTTATGAAGCTGATAATGTCTAGGATAGGGGTGGGAGGACGATGATTGAGTAGGGGTTGACATACTAACCACCTCCTGGAAGACTATAGGATAACCTCTTTGGTTGGTCGATTGAATCAGTGATAAAAGAATATGGATAGCCACCTAAGCCACTCCATGATAGGGGAGCGAGAGAATCACAACGAGATGAGAAAGGAAATTGTGACAGGAGATGGTAGAGAGTTACGCTAGATGGTAATTGAGGCCGTGAAATATATAGGTAGGAGATGGTGGGGACGGGGATGAAGGAGGATGCAAAATGTGAAGGAAGGGATGGCTTGAAGGGAAATAAGGAAGTGACAATAAACTATAGAGGACGATCATATAGATATTGTAGATTGGTTGTACTAGAGAGGGTTATTAGAGAATGTTATACTGTAACCCAATGTGTACTTGTGGCATGTTCGAACAACTCAATTGGTGTTATTTTCCCTTTTTGGAGCTGAAGCATCAAAAACTTTACTAGCCCCATGCAACGTGTACATAAAGAACACCCTATACTTGTTGGCAAAGATGTAGTCATACTTGGAAATCTCGATGATCTGTACCCTATGTCACTTTATTGATACCACCTAAGTGAAAAAGATGAATTCTTGCACTGTCAAAGTGTAAATTATGCTGACTATGAGTTGTGCTAAATACTATACAACCTATGCTAATATTACTGTATCGATCCATAAATCTGACAAAGGATTAAATGGTGGTTGAACCTTGAGGGCCATAGTACACCTTGTACATGCTACCATTGGTGATACCTTTGAGTGATTTCCCTTGTAGGGTTGCGATCTTGGCAACACCTGCTTCATTGATGTAGACTAGTCGAAACATACCCAACCAACACATGCATAGCTTACTGAGATGTTGTAAATATTTGTTGTCATATAACAAAACTAAAGATCCTGGCTGAAGGATTTTATGGTGGATGTTATGGTTGTGCCATGCCTTCTATCTTTCTTTTTCCACCACCTGGTTGAAGCCTACCATTATTCGGTCTTCCTCGAGTTCCATAAGCTCATCTAGCGTGTGTTGGAGGGACTGATCATTGATCATATGAGTTGTGAGGGTTACTTGGAGGCTAGGGACAACAAATTATAATAACATGACCACTTCCTTTCCATAGACTAATCTGAACGACGTGCAGTTAGTCAGAATTTCGCATGTGGTGCGGTAATCCCATAATACTCTGGGGATATGCTGATCCGAGTCATCATGCTGCACATTACAAACTTTGGTTAAAGCATGTTTTAAAATTTATTGAAAGTTTCAACCATACCATTAACTTGAGGGTGATAAAGAGTTCTCTTTTGGCGATGGATCATGAACTCCTAAGGGAGTTTTTGGATGGTCTTGTTCAGAAAATGGGACCCTTGGTCGCTCATCAATACCCCGGGACAACCAAATCTAGTGATAATGTTTTAAAAAATGAAGTGCCTTGCAGTCTAAGTTGTACATTATTTGACTGGCGCTGCTTCAGCCCATCTTGTGAGATATTCTATTGTAGTAATAATGTATCGTGCCCTGGTGCGACATGCAGGCAGATTGATGGAACCAACAAAGTCCATCGCCCATTTGTTGAATATCTCAAGTGTAGTTACTGGGAAGAGTGGGAGCTCATCTCGACGACAAGGCTTTCCCACTCATTGACATACATTACAACGTTTGTGGTAGTCTTTAAAATTTGCGAAGAGGGAGGGTGACCAAAGTCTCACGTTTATAACCTTGCTCACGATAACCTTATCGACATTGTGGCATCTAACTATTCCTTCATGTGCTTCGTATAGGAGGGAGTCCCATTCATGTTCCAAATCACACCAACATAGAATTCCATCGACACCCAACTTATACAATTGTCCGATAATCAACTGATAATCAACACTGTGGATCACGAGTTGTCGACGTTGAGCAATATTATATTTGGGAGGAGCCTAGCCAATGGTGAGGAATTTGGTTATTTTGACCAATTGATTAGGTACAACTTCGATTCGGAAGAGATGCGCATCCGAGAGTTCATCATCGAGGTTCATGTTGGGTATGTGTTATATTCTTTGCATGTGTGTGTGTGTGGGTGCGTTAGATACGACGACTGCGTCTGACGATCCCTTCACCTAGGGGGTTATTTGTAAATTTTTAGCGGATTTTGCTATTTTTAGCGGTTATTTGCTATTTTTAGCGGTTATTTGCTATTTTTAGTGGATTTTGCTATTTTTAGCTGATTTGTAAATTAATCCCGGATTAAGGGATTAGGGTTTTGGTATCTACGGAATACCTAAAAACATTGTATATATTGTATGGCGAATGGTGAAATTCGATATAATGAAAAAGGTTTTTCGGTTGAGGGTTTTGATGAATCTCACAGTGTATTACGTGTATGAGCCATTGATTAATTTCGCGTACTTGAAATATATGCATTGGTTACTTCCAGGTTTAAAACTTACATGTGGTATCCCAAACGCGTTTTTGGCTTGAGGCGCCTTTGTTGCTGAGGGGTTTGGCTCAGTCTTGATAAGATCAAGTTTATCTTGGAATTACGTGATAAATCTGGGTTCGGTGGGAGCTTTTGCGAGAGAGGAGATTTGAGTAAAGTAAAAGGAATGGCGAGCTCATCTCGAATCAAGATAGAGAAGTTCAAAAGTAAAACTTTGAGCTATGGAAGCTCAAGATGAGGACAACTAACGTAGACAAAACGATGGATCGTGTGGATCACGGTACCGCATTATTGGTACACCATCTACAAAGCACAGACTCTTTGGTACACCTCCCTACAGGTCCAACTACTAGTACACCAGTTCTTGGTATGTCGAAGGAAGATTGGGACAAGTTGAATGAGAGAGCAAGGAGTACCGACCATTTCACTTTGCGGTCGGTGTTGTTGAATGTCTGCGGAGAATCTACGACCAAGGAACTATGGGATAGGATTAGGGAGTTTGTATCAATCAAAGTCCTTGGTAAACAAGTTGTTTTTTTGAAATAAGCTGTATCATCTTAGGATGGAAGATGGAGATGCAGCGAACATTTAAATGCCTTTAATACTCTGGTAAAGTCAACTTGGATCTGTTAATATTCTGATTGCAGAAAGAAATCAAATTGTATTACTTTGTTGTTATGTTCTTTGCGGACTCTTCAGGATAATCTGGTTTTAGAAATTGGTAGTACCACTCAACTACATTGAAATATGAGGATGTAGTTCCCCATCGTTGTTATCGAAGAGATGAAAAAGCATGGATAGTCCGCGATACGGTCTTTATTTGTAAGAGGTCGTACCCTAGATAGGAACCCTAGTAAGCCTTGGGGATGGAGATCTAAATCTGGTGGATATAATTCCCCACGAAAATCTTTGAGGAAATCTTTGGAAGTGTGGTAAGCAGGGGCATTATAGATTGCGAGGTCTAGAAGGTTAAGCAAAGGGGTCTGATAGTATTTCTTCCACAGAGGTGAAAACCTCTACCGAAGAAGGAGGTGATGTTTACCTAGCATCTACAAGTACACATGCGACCATGGTGTATGGTTGTCGACCAGTGCATCATACCATATGACTCCTCCACGAGGGAGTGGTTCTCGAATATGAAAAATATGATGGTGGTGATGTATTCCCTAGGAGATATTTCGACGGCACAAATCTTGGGGCGTGGAAGGATTAAGTTGCTTCATGATGGAAAGGATTAGAACTCTTCACAGGGGTTCTACACATTCAAAAACTAGACAGGAGACTAATATCTATAAGCAAGTTGGGTGTCTGCAGTGAGAACTATATTTAGAAAAGGACACTTGCAAGATGGTGCGAGGCAATGGTGTTGATGAGGGGATTCGTTGTGGATTCTGTACAAGTTGTTGGGAAGAGAAATTATACTAATAGATTATATGATTCTATTGTCCTTGAACATAAAAATGAAGGAGACAAGATCAACATTGTCCCAGAAAAGAAGACCATCTTGTGGCATCAAAGGCTGGGAGCATATTGGAGAAAAGGGCCTTCGAACACTACTGGGTAAAGGTATGATTGGGGAAGGAATGTCTAATTGCACTTTGGATTTTGATTTCTATGAAAATTGCCTATATGGTAAACATGTCTAGTAAGATTCCCGTCTGGTGCTACAAGAGCAAGGGATCTTAGAGTTGATACAAAACGATGTGTTTGGACCTGTTCTTATCCATCCATAGGTAAATCTATGAATGAAACATAATAATGATTATTCAAGGAACACACGTAAAGGATTTACTTTCTAAGAAAGAAATATGAGTTATTTGATAAATTTAAAGAGTTTAAGGCTACGGTAGAAAATCAGGGCCAGAGAAAAGAAAATAATAAAGGTGGTTGAGAGCAGAATGGTGGAAGTGCAGATAGGAATTGAAGAATTCTGTAAGAAGTGTGGTATATGGCGAGTAGACTACTCCATACACTCTCGATAGAGATAGGTTAGAAAGGATGAACAAGTGCTTGATGGAAAAACAAGGAGCATGCTTGGCGGTGCGGGTTGAACAAAATTACAGGCTGACCGGTGGAAATTACTGACATATTACACGATCTGTCGATCACCTTCATCAGTGTTGGGTGATAAAACTCCACACGAGTTATGGTATGGAAATAAACCCTCTTTTCAACATCTTAGGGTGTTTGGTTGTGATGCTTATGTACATATTCCAAAGGAAAAGAGAGGGTAAGCTAGACAATAAAGTTGAAAAGTGTCTTTATTGGTTATAAAGATGGTGTGAGTTATAAGCTTTGGAACCAGAAACCAAGAAAAATGTTTGTCCGAGATGTTGTTTTTGAGGAGAGGTAAAGATGTGTCAAAGCAATTCCTGTATAAGATGAACACGAGAAAATAGGTTTTGAGTTGGATGATGCAAATCCTGAATCATCTGAAGAAGAGGCGGAAGAAGCCGGAGGAAACTTGAGAAGAAGAACCTCATATACCCAGTATTGAGAGTCGGTGAAGATAGAAGGCAACTAGAGTTATAGTCCACTAAGGTTTACGTTCCAATTATTGTTATTGATGATGATCCTAGAGTTGTCAGGGAAGCAGTGAATTAGGAGGATAGTAAACTGGAAAAAGGCCATGGATGATGAAGAAATGGATACCTTGGATAAGAATAGAGGCATGGGATATAGTTGAGCTTCCGGTTTGGAAAGAAATCAGTTATTGTAAATGGTTGTTCAAGAAGAAGTTCAACACATAAGGTAAGTGAGAAATACAAAGCTCGGTTAGCAAAAGGTTATTCCCAAGTAGAGAATTGACTTTGGTGAATTTTTTCTCCTGTTGCTAAGATAACTTCTATTAAGGTTGGTTTTATCTATTGTAGCTGATTTTGATCTTGAAGTGCAAGACAAATGGATGTGAAGACAACATTCCTACATGGGGATCACGGAAGAAGAAATCTACATGAAGCAGCCAAAAGGCTTTATAGTGAAGGAAAGAAAGAGCTGAATGCGTAAGCTAAAGAAGTCACTACTCTGATTACGAGAAGCAATCACCTAGGATGTGGTACCAAAGTTTGACACATACATCCCTTGTATTGCAGAGTTGCTTGTAGAAGCGGGGTTGATCATTGTGTATATTTGAAGCGGGTTGGTAATCACTTCATTTGTGTGTAGTGTTATGTTGATGACATGTTGTTGGTAGGAAATAACATAGAATGTTATCAAGGAGGTGGAAATAATATCCTCAAATTTGACATGAAGGATCTACGGTCTTGCCTAACTTCATTATGGGAATGGAGATTAAAAGAGATCGTGCAAGCAGGAAACTCTAGTTGAATCAAAGAAAAATATGTTGAAAGCTTGATATTGAAGAGGTTTAATATGCATGAAGTAAGCAGTCAAGGTTCCTATTCCTATAGTGTGAAGTTATCTGCCAGTCCGGTGTCCCAAGACAGGGAAGAAGAAGAGGACGTAATCCCATCTTCCATATGCAGTCTGAGTTAGCGTGATAATATGCAATGGTTTGTACTAGACCCGGACATTACACACATGTAGAGTGCAGGAGTTTTTGGCAGTACCATCAACACAGGAAGAACGATGGATAGTAGTAAAGAGGGTGTTTAGGTATCTTCGTGGCACCACAGTTATGGATTGTGCTACCAAAGGCGGTGAGTTGACAGTGGTGGACATACATGGATTTTATTGTCTGATGCGGTAAATTTGGATATAGAAAGATCTACAAAGTGGGTATGTATTTAACTTATTTGGAGGAGCAATCGGTTGGATGAGCAAAGAGCAGGGCTATAGTGGCACTCTCAATACAGAAATTTGGAATACATGGCAGCCACTCGTACAAGTAAGGAGGCGATTATGATTTACAAATATTTTTTCCAAGTATTGGGTTGGTACAACAAGCAGTGAGATTAGAATGTGGCAGTCAGAGTGCAATATTATTCACGGCAAAGAAACCAGCTTATCATTTGAAGACAAAGCATATTGATGTTCAATATCACTTTGTGAGAGACATGGTTGAGAAAAGAAGGTGTTCTTTGGAAAAGGTTGACACTTTGAAGAATCTTTAGCAATTCATTGACAAAATGCAATGAGCACAGAAAGTTCTCTTGGTGTAAAATTAACAATTGGGCATTGTTGCCCTGGATTGACTATATAATCCCTGGACCCACGGATGCAAAGAAAACAACAAGTGGGAGATGTTGGGTATGTGTTATATTCTTTGCATGTGTGTGTGTGGAGTGCGTGAGATCACGATGGCTGCGATACATTGATCGTCCCCTTCCGCCAAGACTCGCACCCGTTGCTGAGTACTTCCCTAGGGTGAGATGGTAGGTATACTACATTCACCTTATGACGTTCGAGAACCTTGCTATTTTTAGCGATTTTTTGCTATTTTTAGCGAAGTTTGCTATTTTTAGCAGTTGATTTGTAGAAATTAATCTGGTTAAAGAGTTAGGGTTTAGTATCTACAGATACATAAAAATTGTATATATTGTATGGCGAATGGTGAAATTGATATAATGAAAAAGGTTTTTCCCAGGTTGAGGGTTTAGGTAAAGATCTCTGTGTATTATAATGAAAAAGAAAGGTTTTCCCGGTTGAGGGTTTCCGGTAAAGATCTCTGTGTATTCTGTGTATGAGCCATTGATTAATTTCTGTATTGCTTAAGAATATATATGCATTGCTTTACTTCGCAGGTTTAAAACTTACAGTTCATAGTAGCTTCGCCAGTCTGAATCCATGATAGGTGGTCTGGTACAACATTGTGTTTATCGGGATTAACAATAACTTCAAAGTCAAATTATTGAAACAACAACAACCACTAGCAAACTCAGCCTCCCAATACTGGTTTTTTGACTAAATACTTGAGGGCATAATGATTAGTGAAGAACTTGAAAGTAGACCCCAACAAGTAGTCACATAATTTTTGTAATGCATTTACCATGGCCAGGCCCTTACACTCGGTTGTAGTGTAATTTTTTTCGGCATTTGACAACTTCTGGCTAGAAAAATAGACCAGATGCTCAATATTACCCTCTACTAGCTATGCCAACACAACGCTGAATGTAATGGATGAAGCATCGACATGGATATGGAAGAGCTTTGACTAATCTAGGAAAATCAGGATGGGCACAATAACTAGTTTTTCCTTGAGAGTATCGAAAGCTTACTGGCATTCTGATGTCCATTCATATTTAATATCCTTGCGCAACAACCTTTCCAATGGAGTTGAAATCTAAGCATAGTTTTGGATGAACCACCTGTAGTATCCGGTATGTCCCAAGGTTGCACACATTCTGTGAACTAAATTAGGGGCCACCATATCCAAGATGGTGACAATCCTAGTTGGGTCCACAAGCAAGCCGTTTTTACACACGACGTGGCCCAACAATACACCAAAGAGTGTACAAAAGATGCATTTCTTAAAATTCAAAGAGATATGTAGCTAGCGGCATCGATCCAACATTAGTCAAAGGTCTTGCATGCACTCCTTTAACAGATTGAACACAATCCAATTATCTAAGTATACCTCAAGGAACTTGTGGATAAATTCCTTGAAAGTTGCGACCACTATCCGGGAAAACACCGCAGGGGGAATTCTTTAAGCCAAAGGGCATGAAGATGTATGTAAAAGACCCCCATTCGGTCGCAAAGGTGGTTTTACCTTGATCTTCCTCTACGATCTGAATTTGATGATATCCAGAGAAGCCATCCGTGAATGGGTAGGCTTCCTGACCGCCAACATTTTCCAGCTCCTCGTCTGTGAAGGGTGTCGGGAAGGGGTCATGGAAATAGGCTATGTTTAAATTCCTTAGGTCGACACATATGCGAATTTCTCTGGTATTTTTAGGTTTCACAATAATGGGGCTAATCCAATCAGATTCCTCCAGAGGGATAATGATCCCAACATCTAACAAACCTCCAGAGGGAATCAGGTTTGAGTTGGATCCTCATATCTCCCAATGATCTCACAATGCCTTTCATCTCAGAAAAACTTTGAGAAAATAAGTCATTGTACTCTTTAAGGAGGTCAACAACCTGGGTGACCATCTCCTTATCACAATAATCTCCAATAATGGTCATCTTAGGTGTTTCTTCAGTGCCAATATTATGTTTCTTGGTTCTTTTGGGATATTATACTCTAGTGTGACCGTCTCTATTTATTTTCCTCTAAGTGCGTGTTATCCTTCTGATTCTTTGATTTGGATGCCACCGGGGTCCTCATCATCAGCATTGTACACATCGATCTTCCAACAATGTATTGTTTCTTTCAGTTTTTCCACTGGTTGATGGTATGAGAAGACCACCCTGGGGCTGGTGTCCTTTGGCTATTGATGGAAAATGAAGTCCTCAACATGACAAAGAGCCTCGCTAAGAATCTGATCATTTGCGGTGAGTCGGAAGGTGGAAAGAAACTTGGAACTCATATGGGTCCAATCGCTTGTCTGACTCCTCAACTCGTCCTAAATGTACGAGCTTCGAGGGACCATGTCCATTGTGTGGACAAATTGATGGACCCACTGGGCTTGAGGGATGTTTTTAGAATTCCAACATCGTTCACATAATGAGATGTGTTCCCGAGGGTCCTTAATGCCCTTGTAACGGTTGACTAGTTCAAATTCAACGATAGGCGGGAATCAAACTTTTATAAACTTGGCTACCTGCACCCAGCGCTGAATATTCAGGTGGTGGGTTGCCCACCACCATGTAGGGGTCCCTCAAACCACGACATTCATGTCCTAATGTCTCTACTCCGTGGGAACGATTTTCTCCATTTGTACCAGGAATGTCTCCACCAACCCTATGCCATCAAACTGTGGGGCATTAGAAAGTTCAGACTCGATCCATCACACTGCTTTCGTGATCTATGCACATTTGCACATAGAAAATTTGTAGATATTTTTTTTCCACCTCTCCATGACATCCTCATAATCTATTTCATAATATTTGACACTTCTCCAGCTCAATTCACCATTTGTGGTGGGGTTGATGTTGTCCTCATTGCGCCCTATGTCCTTGTAAATATTTTCAATGGATGAGCTCCCCGCATCCTCATCCACCGAATCATTGTAGTGATCGCCCTTATATGGGTCTAGTGGTGTGACCATGTGCAGTGTGTCAGTTTCAAAGTGTCAGCGACATTTCTTGTCATGGGCACAAGAGTATTCAGGATTGCAAATGGTGCGAGGAGCGCTGGGCATAGCTCATAGGAGACATCTATTTCGGGCTTAAATCAAGCGAGCGGGCACTTCATTCTTCTGCGACAAGAATTAATCAACAGAACAGAGCAGCGATTGATGGGTAATTGCAGATTAATCGAGTCACGTCAAGTGTAGCGTTTAAAGTTTCAAGGAAGTCAACGGTCAGAATCCTTTAGGAGGCACTCGCGAAGTTACGAGGGTCGTTGATCGCAAGAAGTTCAAGCGCAGTAGTTATTTCTCGAACTTGGGGTTCGTAAGTTCAGGGGGCGGACCATGTCTTTTAATTTCACGAGATTGCGAGTTGCAAAAAAGTGCCCAGAGGGGGTCAACCTTCGCTGACCATCGCGTCTCGAGAATTCGCGAGGGGAGAATGCCAAAGTTTGATACTCCAGCTCGTGAAGCCGCGAGTTGCGAGAGGCGTTAGTACCTGGGCTCTAGCCGACGGTTACATGCAGAGAGAGCCAACCAGAAAGGGGGCCCGACCCGTATCGCCATCTCGGGGATCGGGAGTTTAGAAAGGGGAGCCGAGGGTCTTTGACCCAGGAACTCACGAATTGCAAAAGGGAAAGAACTTTTAAAGATTGGACCCACAGTATCAGGGGGCAATCTCAGCCGTCCATTTGAAGTGGACACCTGGCGCGTGATTAAGCTCCCCGCCTTTTCGCCCATCGTGGTTTCAAAACACAAAAAATAGCTCCATTATATCCCGATACGTGAAGTAGCGAAAGCATTCAGGACCTGGGGCCCACAACAACGTCGGGTGAGTTTAGGACCGTCAGATTTGAGGGACGCGTGGCACCAGATTGAGCTGTCTCGGCATATCACTCATCGCGATTTCGATCAGCAAGGATCAACCCCTTCATATTCGCGAATGCCGAAAAGCACCAGGGGAATAGGCATGTGGTCACAGTCTGTGGTCACTTGGAAAAGGAGAGAAGCTGCGTAAAGAAGGCTGAAGTGCCAAGTTTAGTTACAGAGAGGATTGTCGCGGTCTCCGAGCGCCATCAGATCCGATCTCCATACTGTTTCTCGTCTGAAGTTAATGACGACAAGGGTGGGTGGTTGAAACCTCATTTCATTCATTAAGTGAGGGGATGGAGGGTCTGGCAAACCATCTGCCCGAGGAATTCCTGTGTATCGATTTTCTCAAAAACGCCATGCCAAAGTCCTCAACTCGACAGAGAAGTTTGTGCACGCTAGCCCAACACTTAATGGTTCAGCTACCCTCCTTATAGGAGCCATGCGTAGTTAAGATGGCACTTAAAGAAAGATATCAGTACGAGTTTGACTGAAGAGACATCAAGCCTTGGGCGACTGGGCACGCCTCTGTTAGGTGATTTTATCTGAGTATATAAACTCAGTCTTTGTATTTTGTAAGGGATCGATGGTTGAGCAGAGCTCCCGGTTGTAAATTTTTAATGAAGCACTGTTATTATGGTTATGCATGAACTTTTGAGACTTCTTGCCTTATGAATGCCCGTTTCTTTCACGTCTTTGTTGAAAATGTGTTAGAACAACTCGGAATTGGAGGATCCAGTCGAGTTGTAGCTGTTATAGGATGATGTTGGATTGGATCATTGTAGCAGTTACGTTGTTTCTAATCGTTTCTTGTGATTTTCCCGGCGCTGAGTGACTGGAATTGGAGGATCCAGTCAAGTCTCTTTTCAGTTTCTTGAGACCCTGAACCAAGAGGATCTTGCATTCAGAGTTTTTCTTCTGCAAATTGCTAGAAGCCTGTCACCTACAGTTGTTCGTTCACCTTTCTTACTAAGTCTTCCACCTGTTCATCTTTTAATCAACCCACTGACTGAAGTTAGATCAAGACCTCCTTTGTCCCATACATGCTAGACCCAGTCCCTGAGTTAGAATGATACTTCCCCGAGTCTTTACCTCCATTTGATCATCCTTTTAAAACTATCGTGACATAAAAACTGATGGGTGTCGGGCTCTGCTCCTGCAAGCAATCCAGGAGTGCCTTTCGATGCTAACATTTCTGGTGCCATTTCCAGGGACAGAATTGTATATTTTCCCCGGGATTGAACGACAAGGATTAACTGATTCTGAAGGTGCATCAGATATCAGAACTATCAAGATTGCTGCTGTGCACCTGGCGACTCCATTGTGACGACCCCAATGGGACGAACCTGCCATGTTAATTGTGGCTTTCAGAGGTAGGCATACGCGGTCTCATCCACAGTTGCCTCTAGCTACGCCCGAAACAGACCCAGAGGTAGTGTTTAGGAAGGGAAAGGCCTCTGAAGAAGAAGCATCCACCGCCAAACTAGGTAATCCACCATATCCTTCTGTGGAAAATCGTTTTTCTTCTCCTCAGTTTCCTGACATACCTGTTCCTGGAGTTTCTCGTTTCCTGAATTTCAGGAGTGTTCCTGTTGGGTTTCCCTCTACTGGTCTAGGACCGGAGGGACAAGACCTTGTCACTCCCCTCTCCCCTGAAACTGTACCTTGGTGTAGACCCGAGAATGCAGAAGATTTCCCCACTCCTATCTTTACTACTCCTGCGCAAAGAGAAGCACCTGCTGACTTGAGCTCGTTAGCCTTCTCCTTAAATCCCCTTTTGTTTCCCACTCCACTCCGAAACTCATTTCCAGTAGCCCCTTCGCGAACTCCTTCTCCTCCGAGTTCTCCTCCACCTAATATTCCTATGGCTGGTGCTAATCCCCCCTTGAATAGAATGGACACCATAGTCACTGCCAGATATGCTCCCTTAGTTCTTCCTCTTCCTATGAATCCT
>SNQJ01S0145300.1:0-24114 GCA_010110895.2 Picea sitchensis | reverse complement strand
TGCCAAAAAGTGATAGGCCTTGGAATAACATCAATAACACTAATGTATCCTTAACTCTTCCCTTACTTTTTAAATCCAATGTTTGTACAAAATTGAGAGATATTGTGTAATGTATATGAAGTATGCATTGATAGTAGTATAGTTCTGATATTGTTCAAGGTTTGAAATGCATAAAGTGGTGCAGGAAATTGAAATGACAGAAAGAAGCTTTAAACTATTGCTTGAATGAAAAGCACACTAATTTGTAAGATTAAGTAATCTAGATTTGAGAAAAATGAATTTAATATAATGGCTTGAAATAAAGAATACTAAACCATGAAAAGAGAATTGAATGAAAAATGTGATTATCTCTAGTGTATAAAATAAAAATGTAATTAAATAAGCTAAACTAATGCATGGACTAAACGAGCTACTTTATGTCTAACCCTTGGATCAAAAGTAGACCCTATGTCTCTTTATTGTTTGTTTCTATTTTCATGAAAAGAATATGAAGCTAAATTGAAATCTAGAGCTAAAATAGTCCTATAGGAAGTTTCTATAGGAACTATAGCAGTCCTACAGGAAGCCAAAAAGAATCCTAGAAAGATAGTGTGAGTCTTCTAAAGCATCAACAAAGATAGACTAAAATAAAATGAGGTAGAACTGAGGCTCATAGATTTGAGATGACACCCAAGAGCATCCCAATAGGTTGTTGACTATTTCTACATGATACCTATTGAAACTAACTAGATAATGATAAACTAACATAAATTATAATTAATCATGCATGACTATGGTAGATTTCAAAAGGAAATGAAATGCTAATTAATAAATAATTATCATGCAAGAAAAAGGAAATTGCAACAAGGTACTTGAGACCTCTTGAGTGGGCCCTACCCAATAAGCATAATGAACCTTGAGAAAACTATAATAAGATGAAAACAATGCCATGTTTATTCCATCAACAACAATAGTACACCAAGAGAAAAATATCTAAGTTCCAAGAAAAGTCTTCAGAGAAAAATCTTAATACAATACTATCAACAAACTACCCCTCTTATTCCTAGGATAAAGGTCTATATATAATCTTGAGAAATCAACCTCTTTGTTGGAGTTGAGGAGAAATATGGGGAAATAGGGGATATCATTCAATCCCATTTAGATCTCAAATTGTTGTTGGTCGGGAGTGGATATTAATGAACAAAGAGAACTCTAGAGGTAGGTGGGGACAAGGTCCCTTGATTCTTGGCCGACAGTGCTTTTAGGGAGACAAAATACCTTGGTTCTAGGAGTCAATTCCCTTTGGATACCTTGTTCCATAGAGTTAGATCTAATTGATTCTACACACATTCTTTGGCATAGATATTAGAGAAAAAAGGTATGATATACACAAAATTCCACCTCAAAATTCATTCCCTAAGAAACATTAAAAAAATCCACCTACCAACTAAATTTTACTCTTGGCCAATTGTCTGAATGATAGGAAATTAGACTACCCAACCAATTGGTGAGGTGCGTTGGTCGATCACTCGACTGAATATGTCCAAATGTGGTTCGACCTCTCAATAGACTGAACCCAGGAGATGTGTGATGAATCATCAATGATTCATGTTCCAACATTCCCCCATTAGCACACAACTATGGAGATTCAAGAGGTGAAATTACATCACTTGAAACCCCCCCCCCATAATTTCATATTCATGAAGCCCAAGAAAACTATGGATCTTAACAAATATAGCTTCAACTAAAGGTTTGGTAAAGATATCAACAACTTGATCTTCAGTGTGATAATATTCAAGAGAAACAATGTCTTCATGAACTAAATTCTGGAAATAGTGAGCACGAAGCTCAACATGCTTCATCTTACTATGAGAAACAAGGTTTTTAGCAACCTGTATGGAACTTTGATTATCACACAATATTGTAGTCGAAGTCTAAATAGGAAATCCAAGCTTTCCCAAAAGTTGATGAATCCAAACTGCTTTAGTACCTACTTGAACAAAACCACGATATTTTGTTTCTATATTTGACATGGAGACTACCTTTTATGTATTGAAAGACCACACCAAAGCTCCATTTCTATAGAGAAATACATACCCAGAAGTGGACTTCTGGTCATCTCCATCGCCAGCCTAGTCGGGGTGAGTGAATTCGACTAGTGAATCTAAGCTACGACAATATTTGATACCAAACTTAGTGGTACCCTTCAGATATCGAACAATGTGTTGATTTGTTTCCAATGTATTTATCTAAGATCCTTCATGAATTGAGAAACCAAGCTAATAGAAAAGGATATATCAGGTCGACTATGAGTAAGATAAATGAGACTTCTGACCAATTTTCAATAGAGAGTAGCATCGATAGTGGGTGTGGACAAGTTTTAGTAAGCTTCACTCTAGAATGAAAGGGAGTGGCACACAGATTAAAATGAACCATATTAAAATGTGTCAACATATCCATTATGTATTTAGACTAAGAAATGAAAAAAATATCACATAAAGGTAATACTTGAAGACCTAAAAAACAATGCAGAGTGCCAAGATCTATCATATCAAAAGAGTTAGCAAGTTGTTTCTTCAATATAAAGATGAGAGCATTATTACTACCAGTAATGATTAAGTCATCAACATAGACAATGTAATGTTACCTCGCTCTAATACCAATTTGTAACATTACCTCACTCTAATACGAATCTATAACGTTACCTCACTCTGATACAAATCTATAGCATTACCTTGCTCTGATACCAATATGTAGCGTTGCCTCACTCTGACACTAATCTATAATGTTACCCCGCTCTAATACCATTCTATAACGTAACCATCTTTACTACCGAGCAATTTGTTGGCAGCCCTACATGTTTTTGCTATTTTGAACGAAAAATGGCACTTCCTGTAGTTGCCTTCACCTCATCCTGTTCAGATTATCATTTTAGGATGATCACTAGGTTATGAAAGATGTTTGATTGTTCTTTTATATTTGCGTTTTCATGCTTGATTCATGACCGAAAGCATGAATCAAGCATGGAAACTTAGTTTTGTATTATATCCCTAGTTAAAACATGCTTTTAAAGGTTCATTGTTCTTACATCTACTTCCTATTTAATACTGGAATGATTTCGTTTTTGAGTTTGTTGAATGTCGATATAATACCAAATGTTGATTCGCATTTGAATTGTAAACATATTTATTTTTGAACCCTTTGCAAATCGACTATAGTCATTCCAAGACATGTGAATTAATGCACAAGCATCGTGTCATGTACCTGATCTATGGCTAGCAAAATGAATTGACAAGCTTTTCATTATGATTTAAAGGGTTTGAGTTATGATCTGTACTCGAGGTGTTCATTACAAGGAGTGTTCAAACTCCATAACCAAAACCTTCATGTTTATACTATGATCGCGTAGGGATTTTTCTTGTTTTGTTTCCATTTCATCTACTCAAACTTGTTCCTTTTACTCCTACCATTTAAAACCACAACTAGCTTGAGTCGCCCCTGTTATAGTCTGGGCATACTCTTAATGGATCCTATTGTCCAAATAGAGTCGAATGGCTCTCACGCATTGTTTTCTCATGATGACGTGGTCAAGGATTTGAAATACCAGGATTGGGATACTTTCATTAAGAGGTTTGAAGGGTATAACCTTCGTGTGGCTAAGTAATTCACACAAACATTTGATGGATGTAGAGCGAAGGTTGGACATATTCAGTTGGAGGTGTCTGAACAGTTTTTTAGCGAAGCCACAGGGATCCCTCTCACCGGTCAGAAGTGGTTCAAGAATTCGAAGATCGAAGAAGTGTCCTGGGGCCTCTTCATGACCTCCATAAAGATTGAGTGTTGTGAGAAAGGTATTCTTGTTTCTCTGCTTAAGGTTAGATGGCATGGTCTCTTATCAGTTCTTAAACAGTTTATAACCTATGAGGGTCGTTATGGCTTGGTTTTTCTTTATCATGTGTGTTAAGCCCTAATATTGGCTCATTACCCCTTAATTGTTGCATATTCTATTAGTAATGTTATTTTATTTATGTCGGCTTTAGGCCATTAGTTGTAATTATACCTCCTAGTCTCCTATATATACTAAGGAGACATTTTCATTTGGAATCATCTTGTACTTGAACATTTAAGAGGGGTAAAAGGAGGTTGCCCCCTCGAAGAGGCTTATTATCTGAAATTATCTCTTTTTCAAAGCATTGAGTGCTTTTTCTGAGGTTTTTCTATGCTATATTGATATTTGGTTCTTAACATATGGTATCAGAGCTCAAGGTCTTGGGGTTTCACTACAACATCTGAGACACCTTGACATTTTTGTTATAACTTTTTTTCAACAATGTTTCAGAAGGAACAACTTGGAGAATATTTATTCAACAGATCAAGGTACATTGGGTTCCAAATTCAGCTGTTGAGGCCTTATACTTTCGGAGATACATCCTATACAAGATAGGGTTCTGGAATCATCTTGAACTGAGTCATTGCGGAATTTTCGCTATACACAATTTTCTATAATGTTTCAGACCCTGAAATATGGAGGATATTTACAAAAATTAGAAAGGTATCCATGGTAAAATTTTCAGCCTCTGGTTCATCTTAACTTTGTATATACACCCTGTGTAAGCTAGGGTATCTGACTAGTCCTATTGACTAGTCTCAAGAAGGTGTTCTAGGTAAAACAATCATAACTTATTCCTAGAGTATCCAAATTGAATGGGACTAGTTTCACTGGACCATGGATAGTCTATAGTATTTCTAGTGCGATTTTCATAATTGTATATCAATTATTTTGTGTGGGGCACGCTATACAAGTGAGATCTCCTGGAAAGGCCAAAAATTGGCAAGTTGTGGGGAAGTTACCGTAAACTCCACTTGGCACATCCAATGTTGATCATACCTGTGGCATTGCAGAGAAGAAATATCAGAGAACTACATAAAAGAAATGTTCATACCCAGAAGGGACGGAACTTTGGAGATACAACAGAAGAAATATTGTCTAGCAGAACCACCTCAAAATCAAGGTTCAAAAGTGATACTTGGCCAACATGCCACCCAAAAAGGGAACTTCTACACCAAATAAGCCTTCAAAAAACCCTACTTGGACTCTTGATGAAGGTGAATAAATGTGTAGGGACATAAGTGATTTACAAAAGAATATAGTAACAAAAGATGAACTATAAGAGATGATGGAGGGTTTAAAAGGGGAGATCATGGAAGTATTGAAAAATTTCGTAACAAAGAAGACACCTGAAAGTGAAAATGCATCCCATGGAATTCATGATGAGGATACAAGGAAGGTGAATCAAGAATGGAGAAACTCCAACTTTGGTTTGAATACCAACCACGTTCCTAAGATTGATATGAGTAAGTTTGATGGCAAGGACCCAATCACATGGATACTTTAGATGGAGCAATTCTTTGATCTCCATAATGTGCCACATACAATGAGGAAGTTTGATTTCGCGCGACCCAATCACATGATACTTAAGATGGAGCAATTCTTTGATCTCCATACGTGCCACATATTGAGCCAAAAGGTACAACACCATTTTATATTTAGAACCTTAATCAATTTGTGCTGGTATCGATGGCTTTTTTTCTCAAGAAATCACTCGTCACTTTGGACAATTTTCATGGAAGAAATGATAGCACACCTGCGAGGATATAAGGAGCAATACCCATTTAGCCAATTGATAAATCTCACAAAATGGTTCGCTAATGCAAAGCACATTGAAAACTTCCAAAGATTGAATATAAGGTAACCGATATATTCCAGACGACTTGATTGATGTATTCATAGGAATTTTAAAGGATAACATTCAACACGAGGTTTGCCTTCTTTGAACCCAAATCGAGAATGCATTTAAGGTGGAAAGAAATGTTGAAAGTAAAAATATGCTCTACATGGCTGAAGGACCAATCCCACGATTCTGAGAGAACACGTTCTTCTAAACACCCTCAACCTACAAGGTTGACAAAATCTCAAAATTGAGGGAAAAGCAAAAGGTTTATGCTTTAATTGCATGTTTAAGGGGACATAAGCGGTAGTGAGAATTATTCTACATAGATTGTGAAGAGGGAAAGAAGAACAAGAACAAGAACCATCTCAAGATGAAAACGAAGCAATTTTGACCGAAGAGTTGACTCCCCACGATATCGTGTAATCGTGACATCGGAATTAGCACTCCTCAAAACCTCTCTAGATCGAAGGATACATCAAAAGAAAAGGTAATAATGTCCTAATTGATTATGGTACTCATAATTTCATTCAAGATACCGTCAAATCTCTCAATTGCTTTGTATAACCAACGCCGAAGTTTCAAGTAATGATTGCGCATGGAGGAACCATATACTCGTGAAAATGAAATAATATCAATCTTACATATGGGGAATATGTAATGAATAGTCCATCGATTTCTGCCACCCATGGTGGTGCAAAATGTTGTACTTGGAATCTAATGGCTGCAATCATTAGGAACAACGGCTTCTAATTTTCAAGAAGTTTTCATGAAAATTTTCATTGGAAGGAAAAGAAATTGAGTTAAGAGGGTATGCATGTGGAAACCCTGTAAGGTGATAGGCTCTAAAGGCATGACAAAATTATTGAAAAATGGGCACCAAGGCATTTGATTTTGATTGACGATAACATCTCCAAAGGATCATTGATAAAGCATTCCAAAGTATTTGAAGATATTCCCAAAGGTCTCCTGTTCACCTCGAAATCATGATCAAGAAATTTCACCTCATTCTCGGGAGTGTTCCTCCTAACATTAGGCCATATAGATACCCTTTACCTTAAGAGTGAAATTGAGCGCATGGTTGAAATGAAACAGTTAGAGGATGGCATTATTATACCTAGCCAAAAATTTTACTCCAAGACTAGTGGTAATGGTATTCAAGAAAGATATAGCTCATGGTGTATGTAAGTCCAGATTATAGAGAGCTCAACAAGATCACTATTAAAGATAAGTTTCCCATTCCCTTCAAGTTGATGAATTGTGGGACATGAACTAGCTATGGACCAATCTATTTCACAAAATTGATCTCCATTCAAGGTATCATCGTATCAAATGAAAGTAGTAAGCAGCTTATTCCCAAAAACAACATTCCTCGAACTCATGAAGGCCATGAATTTTTGGTCATTCCTTCTGGCCTTGGCTGGTAAATGAACTCTCCACATTCCAAGGGTTGATGAATTCCATTTTCAGCCTTGAAAATTTGTGTTAGTATTCTTTTGATGATATACTAATCTATAGCAAGTCTTTGGGAGGGATCATGTGCCACATGTTGACAAGGTGATACAACTACCAAAGGAGAAACAAAGATATGCCAAAACCATCCAAATGTTTATTTGGAGGAAAAGGAGGAGTATTTGGTCATATTGTATTCATGAAGGTGTCATAGAACCTAACAAGATTAAGGCTAGGATGGACCTGGATGATTCCCAAAACATTGAAGAATCTTAGAGAGGATTTTTGGGTTTGAAAGATTACAACCGCAAGTTTGTTTGAAACTAAGGAAGAATAGCACATCTAATCCATTGACCAACTAAGAAGGATGCATTTTCATTGGACCTGCAGGCAACTAAATCTTTGA
Organism: Picea sitchensis; assembly: GCA_010110895.2. Taxonomy (NCBI): domain Eukaryota; kingdom Viridiplantae; phylum Streptophyta; class Pinopsida; order Pinales; family Pinaceae; genus Picea; species Picea sitchensis. Next base: position 16,548 of record SNQJ01S0145300.1, on the reverse strand, counting down.
ACAACTTAAAGAGATGTAAAGTTCTGCCTTGACCACTCTAGACTCTCACAAAACCTTTATCATGGAATGTGATGTCTCTGCAAATGAATTAAGTGTTGTTCCTAATGCAAGAAGGAAGGTCCTCTAGATTTTGAAAGTCAACAACCGAAGGGAAAGGAATTACACAAAACCATTTTGGCGAGAAGGAAATGATGGCAATACTACATGCATTGAAAAAATGACATCCTTTACCCAATAATAGGTAGGCACTTCCTTTGTCAAATAAATCATGATAGTCTTAAATAATTTTCTAACAAAGACTATCTTCATAAGAAAAAAAAAAAAAAAAAAAAAAAAAAAAAAAAAAAAAAAAAAAAAAAAAAAAAAAAAAAAGGGAAGAAAATGTTGTGGCGTGAGCAACTCTCAAGAAAGGATGAAGATGTTGAGGCTCTGTGGTTATCTCGATCATCCAACCCGACCGGATAATAGAAGCAAGGGACATCGGAAGAATGACGAAAAAGGTGGACTCTCATTCAAAGGTTCCGCTAGGATTCCAAGCATCGTATACATTTACATGTGGAAAATGATTCTACCAGTGGTACAGTAAAAAGATTACTTTATATTTATGTAAGAACTCCCAACTCAAACAAAAGGTGGTGTACCATGGGAATCGCGACACCTCTAGTAGGAGGGCACCTCGGGATTTTGAAACCCAAATTTCATAGAGTCAAGAAGGATTTTTTTTTGGGGAAGGCCTTAAACTGATGTTCAAAGGTTTGTGGCGTATCGTTTATTTGCCAACAAAATAAGGTGGAAAAATTAAGACCCCATGTCTTTTACAACCATTATCCATCCCAAGTCAAGTCAGGGAGGAGGTGTTTCCATGGATTTCATCACTGTGGTTACCAAAGTCTGAGGGAAATAGTGTCATCATGGTGATTTTTGATAGACTCCAAGGCACGGACACTTTGTGCACTCTCTCATCCCTTCAAAGTTAAAAAGTTTCTTGCCACCGCGATTCATGCTGAGATAGTTTAAAAATCTACGGCGTACCAAAAAGATTATTGTAAGTGACAGATCCCATCTTCACTAGACATTTTTGACGTAATTATTTTCTTGTTTGGGTACTCAATTGCCTCTCATAGCTCATCCTATCATCCCTAACTGATGGACAAACCGAGATAGTGAACAAATGTTTGAAGCATACCTTCGTTGCTTTGTCTCCATAACAAACACAATGGTTCAAATGGTTACCCCTTTGAAAAATGGTGGTATAACACTTCCTTTCTACCTCCAGAACAAAAATGACACCACTTATGAAAATTTTATGGATGGCCTCACCCTCCTTCCATCACTTTCAAAATAAAATCTAAGGTTCAAGCAAAGGAAGATCACATCGAGAATCAACAACAAGTTCTCCAAACCTTAAAGGACAACTTGACTATGGCACAAAAATCGCATGAAACAACAAGCGCATCAACATCTAGTGAAAGAAGTTTTGAAGTAGGGGACAAGTGTTTTTAAGACTAAAACCATGCCAAACAAATGTCCCTCGGGCAAGCCAAGAAGGATAATAAATTATCACCAAAGTACCATGGCCCTTATAAGGTGTTGCAAAGATTGGTACTATGGCATACCACATTGAGTGCCGTCTTCGGCATCTTCAATGGTAGTACAATTCAGCTTCATGTTTCATGCTTAAATATGGTTATATGTGACAAGATCCCATTTCAAACCATATTGCCGTAACCTTTGACGAGGAAGGAAAATCATATTGGATCCCGAAGCCATCAATGACATAAGAATTTCACTCATTGAGGAATAGATCCATTTCGTAGTATCTCATTAAATGGAGGAAACCTCTGTGTTGACCACTTGGGAAGATGAGTCTTTATACGGGTTATCCGTAGTTAGCTCAAGCGCTAAGTGCACAACACTTAATCTCAAGGGAGGGGTATGTTAAGCCCCACATTGTCCTCTCATTGCCCTTTAATTGGGACATATTATATTAGTAATGTTATTTTATTTATGTCGGTTTTAGGCCATTAGTTGTAATTATACCTCCTAGTCTCCTATATATACCAAGGAGACATTTTCATTTTGAATCATCTTGTACTTGAACATTTAAGTGGGGTAAAATGAGGTTTCCCCCTCGAAGAGGCTTATTATCTGAAATTATATCTTTTTTAAGGCGTTGAGTACTTTTTCTGAGGTTTTTCTATGCTATATTGATATTTGGTTCTTAACAATGTGCGATTGCTTATTCACTTTATAGGTTTTCCTTTGAATGTGTCATTTTATTTGCTGAGGAGTCTGTACAAGATGTCGAAGAGGTATAAAAAACAAAGCTTTGAGTCTAGTCTCTTTCACCACGGTTTAATTAAAATGATTTTGGTTCATCGTTTGACAATGTTGGGTGATGACTGGGATGGGTTCTTAAACTGAAATGGATTTGCAACAGTCCTTCCTGTAGAAACCATTGTTGTGGATGGACCACTGATAGGGAAACCATTTGATGGTTCAAGTAATAGGCCAAAATTTATGAAGGAGAACCCTCGTGACGAGGCATTACCCGATCAGTTTTTACATGGGAGACAGGATGTTGGTTATGATTCAAATGAAACCCCTGTGTATGAATTGGTTGTTGGCCCTAAATCCATTGTAAAAACGATAGCGAAAAACCTCACAAACATTTAAAGCATAAGCATGCAGCATTAGGGTTTTGAAATAAAAGGGATGGTCGACTAATCTCGAGGATTTTAAGGAATCAATATAAGCCTCATTTGAGATCGATCGACTCAATCGAGACCAATGAGGTCTCAGATCCCAAAATTGAAATTTTCCTTGTAGAAGAAGACCCAGATTGTCATAAATCAGATCCTACTCAGCCATACGACTTTGTTAGTAATCTCCCATCGTGTCTCAAAGGTAGCAAGGGGTTTACTGGTATTAAGTTTTTTCAAGGTCCGACAACTAGTAATGTTGATATTCTTACACCCAACTATACGCTCCCTCGACAGATCGCTCCTTCTGTGCATTGTGAGGTGTGCTTCCATTGGATTGAACGGTATTATAGTGATATCCCAATTTTACAAGCAAGAATTAAAGCTCTTACAAACCACGACAAATTAATCATAAAATAAATTCATGACCTCAGAGAAAATGAACAGAGACAAGCCAAGCGTCTTAAAAAGACAGGCAACATTGTGATAAAGAATGCAGACAGTGTGAAGGCCATAATAAATTCTGAGATATCTTGATCCATGTTTAGTTATTGGTTAAATGGTAAGACGGTTTTTTCCCTCTTATTATAGTCATGTTATTTTTAAAATCAAATCGGTTAAACTTAGATTTCTTTTACAAATACAAGACTGGCTACAGAATCGAGAGATTTTGTAGCCAAGTCATTTTCATATAAAATTTAGTAATTATTTGTTAATAAAATATCTAACTTGTTCCTATTTCATTTTTCAGGACATGGCATATCTTATGCTAATCTTATGAGATGGAACATGTTCATTTTTTATGATTAGTATCTTCTTTTTGTTTATCTTGTAAATAAGAAAAAACTTTTATAAATTTTTTAAGATACGATTTGATCATGAGTAGTTGTAGGCCCTCCATATTTGTAATAGTTTGATCTTATGGGATTTGATCCTATCCTGGGAGATAGGAAGTTGAGGTTTCAAAAACCCTTTAAATACTCTCCATTTTGTAAATGAAGGAATCTTTGCTTGGAATCAAAGATGGACGAATGATTTCCCAAGACTTAATGAAACAACGTACAACATTTTGGCTTTAGTCCTTTGTTAATGGTGTTTCATTAATGTTTCATTTTATTTAATCCTGGTACATTGATATGTCTTGTAGCTTTAGACTCAATGATATGTTATGTTTCAGGATGTCTATATTATAAATATCGTTCATGATTTGTTGTTCCAAATATTGACACTGTGATCATCTTTTCAATTTGAATATTAGGATTTCTCTTTAATTCTTAATTGAACAATGAAATGAATATGTTACACTTAGATTTATCTGACTATAATCATTTGTGATCATAAGATCACAAAATTAACATGTGTTCCCTATTCTGTTTCTAAAATCCTGGCTGCCAATACATTCTATGAATTTATTCAAAATAGTTTCAGTATAAGTCTATTGCATATTTATCTCATAGGTGTGGCATCTGGATGTTGTCGATTCATACAGAGGCATGGAGGCATCAGACAAACTAATATCATGTTAGCTCTTTTGTGTTTCCAATTTCTGTCGTTTATATATTAGAGGAACTAGAAAGTGTAGATGGGATTTGACTATTTGTACATCTGTGTTTCATAGTTTAATTAATTCATTTTTTGTTAAATTTATAGAAAGAAAACAAAAAAAAATTAAATGTTCTTTCTTTATCTGCTTCTCAAAAGAAATTATTTTCACCTTAATTTTGTAAGTTTATGGTAAAAATTGAAAATCTTTAAATGTTGTTCATAAGTGAGATCTTTATGTTTTCTTTTTCTACGTAAACACATTTACAATAGTTATATCAGGGTATGTATATATTTAGTATATTTTTTTAGCATTAGTTAATTCTTTTAGGATTTTAGATTGGCTAATGGATCCATTAAACCCGTAAAAATAAGTTACACCAAACAGCTTGGGTTACTTAGACAACCTCGTACCGAACTTGTTCTTCCAGTTGATGGACAGTCAAATTTTCCCATCAACACAATTCCACTCCAAAAATATAGTGTGCATATTCTACACTATAATGTTAATCTGCGCAGAAACACGTGAGGTAACGCACATGATCCCAAGTTGGATCGTGCCACACAAACTTTCCTCTTCAGACACTAGTTATAAGAGTGGAATTAACACATAATACAACTATGTGTACAATCAATTAATGCACACAAGTATTACTACGCATGTAACCACTCTGAACACATGAATACTACTATGCATGCAACCATTATGGTGCTGTACACAAATTCAATTCTCCCTATGTGTGGATTGCTTTCCCATGCGGACAATGATTCCATCCTCTTGCACGCACGAAGTATTTCCCTACATGCACAAAAATTCTAGTCTTGCCTTGGAAACTCATAACCATTATTAAAAATTTAACTAACTGGAATACTTAATAATGGTCATACTCTACATGTGTGACAATAGATATTGAATAACAACATCATGCTTACATGTATAAACAACATCATACAGAATAATGACAATTGATTATATGCAACGTCATACTGGAAATAAACCCATGTAAGACATAAATAATTAAGCACCCAGTAAATCAGAAAAGCACATAAAGGACACTTGTCTTTTTATAAAGAGTCACCAACTGTGCGCAAATCTCAGACGTTCCTCCTAGTCATAGACTATGTTGTTCATATACTTTCAACAATAGGTCACCCCCGAGCTAGTGCTTAAAATCAAATAGGGAAAAAGGATTCCTAATGCCAAGATAAGGTCTAATAATCAAGAAAATTTCTCATTCCAAGGTGCCCAACTTCTGCAACTAACCTACAGTCTCTCATTCCCCACATTCTTGTCCCACCCCAAGAAGTGTTCTCCTTCTCTACTCAACAGTCCCTCAATTTCCCCACTTCCATTCCATGGCTTCGGCAATATGTTGGACATGAAGTATCAAGGACCTGTAACTAATGCTTGGTGCACCAGGGAAGAAAATCTCTCACCTGGAGAGAATGCTCACAGACCTGACAACCTGCTTCTTTGACAAAAAATATCTCACCTAGAGAGAATGCTCACAGACCTAATAATCCTCCTCTTCAAAAACAAACACTCAGGTTTCTATATGGAAACCTCTTTCCAATATTTTCTTCTAGATACAATAATTTTTGTCCCCCCATTCCTATGGTCTGAACGATGATGAAAAATGAGTTAATCCCCCAAAGGAATGAGTTTTTTCCCCCAAAATACACTAAGTTTTTACTATACATTTTCATGGTCACAAATGGACACTTTTCACCTTCAGAATTAGCTTTAGCCACTTGGTGACTCATTCCTATCCCTCGGGAACTTAGGATAAATAAATATCCATAAATTATACTTTTCAGAAATATTAATAAAATATTCCCTTGGATTTAAGCCCCCATTTACCCTTTTCGGTACATTTTATTCCCTCGTCTCTTTTCGTCTGATTGGTCTGCATGCAACAATGTGATTTTATTAATAATTTGAGTGTGATTACATTTTACAAGGATAGGAACACTAACCTTTTTGCATCCCAACTCACCAGTCAATTAACCACACACAATCTCTTCGGCCTCATACATACATACATACATACATACATACATACATACATACATACATACATACATACATATATATATATATATATATATATATATAACTCGATCCTATGAGAACTTCAAGGTAATCCTCATGCACTTACTTAGGTGCACACAACACTATGGAATGTGTGCAGCCTTTCCTCGATCTGTAATCTGCACACACTTACTTAGGTGCATGCAACACTATGGAATGTGTGCGCTCTTTCTTTGGAAAGAAATCATTGTGCATTATTTAGGTGTGATCAAAACTAAACCAAAACTTGGTTTCAATGGCTCACCAACCTATACGTACATTAACATTTTCATTTGCAATTGGGTTTTGGATTAGGGTTATTACATTCCCCTACCCCTTATTTATGCATTGTACTCAGTACACTATATACTCATGTACATACAAAAACTTCACAAGTATTAAAAAAGGTGTGGGTACCCTACCCGCATAGCATCCTGGTGCTCCCAATTTGCATCCTCAGGAACATACCAGTTCCATTGGACTTTTACTAGCTCCATGGCTTGATTCCAAATATTTTTTATTTTCCAATCCAATACACAAACCAATCGCACTTGAAAATTTCCTTCTAGATCCGCCTAAATCACATTCCAATCAAGGACATGATTAGCATCAGATACGTACTTTTTGAGAAAATATACATGGAAAAAATTATGAATACACAAGGATGAAAGCAGTGCAAGAATATATGCGACAGGGCCAATCCTTTCTAGGATTTCAAATGGCCCATAGTAGTGTGTTGCCAGCTTAGAAAAATTTCCCAACTTCAGGGAACTACATCTTTCTTTTACTTCCAAGAACACATGACCACCCAATTTAAACTCTCTGTGGGTTCTACCTTTATCTACATATATTTTCTGCCTATCTTGGAAAGCCTTTAAATTATGCCTTATCTTCACCATCTTCTCTTCCATTTTCCTAAGTAAATCTAGCCCAACCATTATGCGATCTTTTGGGCTATCCCAACTTACTGGTGTGTTGCAATTTCTCCCATAAAGTGCCTCAAATGGGCTCATATTTAGAGATACTTGATACCGATTGTTATAAGAAAAATCAACCAAAGGTAAATATTTTTCTGACTGCGTCAATTTTTCCATCACATACATTCTTAACATATATTCTATCACTTGATTTACCCTTTTTTCCCATCTGACTCTGGATGATAGGTTGTGCTAAAGTTCATATTTGTCCCAAATACTTTGAATAGCCCTCTCCAAAAATTCGATGTGAACTAGGGATCTCTGTCAGACACAATTGTCTTAGGTACACCATGTAGCCTAGCAATCTCTCTCATGTATATATTAACAATGTTGGTTGCCTTATGAGTTTACTTCACTAGATTAAAATGGGAAACTTTAGTAATCTTATCCACCACTACCATAATACAATCATGTTTCTTAATAGTCATAGTCATCTTAGTAATGAAATCCATGGTTACAACTTTCCATTTCCACTCAAGAATGGAAAAAGGTTGTAGCAAACCAGCTAGGAGTTTGTGCTCAACCTTGACCTTTTGACATTCAAGGGATATATCAATAAAGTCAACAACCTTTGTTTTCATGCCTAGCCAATAATATTGTTTTTTTATCACTGTAATTGTTTTATGATAGCCTGGGTGCCCAACATAAGGAACTTTATGCATCCCCTAGTCTAGTTGTCTTGGCTCTAATCCACAAGGGTGTTTGAAGTTATTCTTCCTTGTACTTCTTTAATTCCTCTACCTTCATTTATTCATGACTTAGCCATGATGCAAACTCCATAATATGTACATTCCCCACATATTTATTTGGATTCCAATTGTATGGGTGTGGTAGGTTGATATTGTGTAAGTAAAACTCACACAACTTGGATCTTTCCTCCATGTTGCAACCTTGATATGCATCCAAGAAATCCTTGGGATTGTATGGCTTAAATTTTACCAACTTAGCCAAATGTTCAATATGATTCTTATGCCATTGTTCCTTTAGGAACAAAGTGTATGTCCTAGAAGGTTGTCTTCATTATGGAATCTCTAAAGATAATTTGGCTATTGTTTTAACTACAACCCCCATAATTTCTATCTTTTCATTCCTATCAAGCAGTTCTCTTTTTTCCTTATTCAGTTTCTACTAAAGCTTATGGTTTTCCACTTTCTATTTCTAGTTGCACTCCACTTTTTGCAGTCATAATCTAAAAATTTTCTTACATAAGTTGGAGTTTCTTTTCTAACTCTTGAGAGGCTTCTCGAGGGGCCTCTTCTTTTTGTTTCCCTTTGTTATCCGTTTCGATTCTCTTCCATTTGATGATATCAACTTTGGCCTTCTCCAACTCTAAGAAGGTTCCATATAGGTTCTTTTGTACAAGGGTCTTTGTCTTGGAGTTCCCTTCAATAAGAAGTTTTTCTTCTTCTTTTAATGTTGTCTCCTCTTGAGGTTCTGTTATGATAGGAACTACAACCCTCCATTTTTCTTCATTTTTTTTTATTTTGCATAGCATGTGGAAAATGGAGCCCCTCGTTTTTATGATTAAGAGAAATTTTCTTTGGTTTCTCTCTACCTTAAAATCCTCAAAGAAATCATGTTGTCCTTAGAAAATCATGTTAAAAAAGGAAGCACTTGAGAATTTGGTTTTTAAGCTAAGTAGAGGAAATCGAAAAAGATAATATTGACTCTTCTAATGCGAATCAAAGGAGTTACTTCTAACTCCTTTGATTCACATCGGAGGAGTTTCTCCTTTCCTCACTAATGTGTCTTACCCATCGCATGAGTTAACAATAACTCCTTCGATGTGAATCAGAGGATTTCCCCCCCATACTTCCGATGTTATCGTATCACTTGGATACAAGTCCTCTGCCGTTCATCGGGGAACTTTTTCACAAGTCTTATGACCTAAACCACCCCACAAACCATGCATTTAATGCAAAGACATTATTTGATCTATATAAATGATGAAGAGTCGAGTTTTATTATATGGATAAAGAAGAAGAGGTGAGAGATATTTATGAGACTTAGAGCACACCAAGACATTCTTATTCAGACTCATAGCTCATTGGAACCCTCCACATGGTGCCAGGTTTCCAGGTGAGGACATATTTTCGTTTTGCTAGGGTTAGGGTTAGAGTTTCTCACTCATTTTTTTTTCTTCCCTACAATTTTCTTCTCCACATCATCCTTTAATTGACATCCTTCCCTTCCCTTAGTATCCTCCACGAGTATGTAGCTACTTGCACCCTGACTTGTCTTATAGACATTTTCCTCACACATGTTTTTAAAACCTTCTTTATCTTTCTCCTTTAATTGACATGTTATCCAGTGGAACCCCAATCCCAAAATTGTTCCTAGGGTGAAATGCTAAAACCCCTCTCCCACTCTCCATCAAACCCTTTAATTTATCACCATCGTGGGCATCATAGGTAACTCCTCTGATACGATCAAAGGAGTCACAAATAACTTCACACCTTTTATTCACTCGGTCTATTCAATAGTAACTCCTCTGATCATATCAGAGGAGTTCATGTTAACTTCTTCGATATAATCAGATGAGTTACAATTAACTTCACTGATTTCATAAGGATTCGGGAACTCATACACAAACTCTTCTAAAGGGTTATCGAAACAGATAGAACTAAATCCTCTAATGCACATCAGAGGAGTTGTTCTTAACCTTTATGATCAGATCCTTTACTCTCATATGTATTTTAGCACTTAATATAACTCCTCTGATTTGCATTGGAGGATTTAATCTATGTACCTCTGATTTTTCCTTTCCTTTCAAAGCTCATTTTTCACCCTCTCCTTCCCAATTTTTTACCAAGTGGGTCAAGCATGACTACCATCACTTGGACATCTTCAGAGGATGATTCTCTGTCCAACAAAAGTCCCAATTGTTCCTCTCATATTTCAAATTATTTAGTTTCATTGTATTACATGTTATATCTTAATATATGCACTAAGCTCATCTCTTCTTGCAAGTTCGAACATGTCACCTCGAAATAAAACAACAGGAAAGGTATCTGGATCTGAAGCCTCTGGAAATGCCTAACAAATGAAAGGAGATATATAAATCCTAGGAGATACATATGATGACACGTCAGGATTTCTAGAGAATGATGGAGAAACATTGAAATGGAAAGAGATATATTATATGTTCAAAAAATCTAATTTCTCCACTGAAGCCAAAGATCTAGATGAACTCCACATTTTTAAGAATATTATAAAATTCAGTATCTTCAGAGTAGCCAAACACCCAACAATATTCTCTTGCACATATTTTATTTCATGGATTATGAAGAACATCGACGTAAGTAAAAAATACATCTGCAACGTGAGGAAACAAACCATATCTTCATTTAGACTCGAGAATTTGGCCAAGTGCTATCACATTGAAGAGGGGATTAATAGGTTGGATAGTAAAATCCTTGGAAAATTTGAGTACACACCTAAGGACCTATTCCCCAAGTGGTATAGGGAAGATAATAAGTTTAAGTACAGGCATAAAAGTGGATACCCCATGAGTGCCTTGAGAATATCCTACCAGTACTTGGTAGCCATGATCTGCAAATTGTATGGGAAATATGATGCAACACAATTATCACTATCCTATATGCCTCTAATATAATATTGTGTAGATTTAGGGACTTCATTCAATTGGGATGAGATCTTATTCGAGAACCTCACTATAGCTATCTTCGCGGTGAAGCAATCTCAATGCGGAATTTTCTCAAGCTTCCATATGTCCTCATACCTCCTGGACATAATATGCATAGCTCACAAGTAACCTGATTTGGGGTGGAGTTGGCTACCATCCAACCCTGCAATCAACATATACTGTAAAATGATCTAAGAACACAAATATCGTATGGAGTATCAAAGGATTTGCGAGCATTTTCTCACTCCATTATATAAGTTCATCTTCTGCAACCCTCCTCCATGCATGACTAACAAGTACATGGAATATATAAGAGGAATTAGGGATTATTACCTCATGGAGCATGGTACTTACATAAGAATATATGGCACAGTGAAACCACCTCATTTGCTTCCACAGTTTGTACTCAACAAGATTGTGCTCCAAGAGGTGGCATATCAAATGATCATACATGGATTTGGGGGGATGTTATACCGACTAAATAAATCAATTTGTCCCCCACTTCCATTGTATGTGATAAATTGTTTCTTCGAAAACACTAACTAGGCACAAGAAGAAGTAAAAATCCTCATATCCTATCACTTTAGGGAAGATAGATACATGAGACATGATCCAAAAAACATGGTTAGAGATTATTTCAATAGGATTGATCTACCTTGGGAGTATACAGTCGATATTTGGTAAGAGGAAAAATTACATTTGAATGCCTAGCCATATGATGAAGTTATCTTCAACAGGTGTGGCCAGCCTAAAGGCAATATTGTAGATGAAGAAGAAGAAAGAGAAGAAGCCAGGAAGAAGGAAGAGAAAGAAGAAGATGAGTGATCCTCCCCCATTTCCTTCTCAACACACTCAGGATCTGTAGAAGAATAAGAAGCATTGGTTGATAAAAGAAGGAGAGACAAAGAGAAGGTTTTGAAAAAGAAGAAATATGCAAAGAATTAGAAGAGAAATATTGAGGCCAACAATGAAAAAGATAAAGAAGAGGAAGAGGAAAAATCCATAGCAGAGCAAGAGGCCAAACTAAAGGAACATGCAACAAACGATATAGGAGCAAAATCAAAAAATGAACAAGAGGAAAAATAAGCTAAAGAGGTAGCCGACAAATATGTTGAAGAAGAAAGGCAACACAAATAAGTGGAAGACAAGGGAGGGGACACACATCCCATGGAAAAGGACATTCCAGAAATGTCTACCACTAGTGTAGAAAGAAATATATTATGCCATGGCATGGGACTTGGGCTCTAGGATCCATTTCATCCGAGTGAAGTAATGAAACTAAGGAGATTCACCTATGATAACAATACAAGTAGTATTGTGCAGGAGAAGGTGAAGAAAGTGTCGGTAATAGAAGGAGAACCGATCTCGATTTTCACCCATGTTCCCATGACGAGAGATGTCAGAGAAGATCATGTAGAAAAAATTGCAGATAGATCCACATTTATGAATGCTAATGTAGAAAAAATACGAAGATTGTTCCAGCAAAACAAAGGGAAAGAGGCAAGGATCAAAGAGTTGGAATAAAGACTTCAACAAGTCAAGATTGATGAAAGAAGCCTTCAAATTTTCAAAATCAGTGATGAAAAATTCAAGAACGATTTGGAAGGAGCCATTATTGATATGTATGCTCACCTACACCTATTTCAGAATGTAGTTGAAATAATCATTGATCAAAAAAACTAGATACAGGTGAAGATGACACAGTATAGCATCATTCATGGAGGCATAACCGACATAAGAAGATGGATAGAATAAAATCCAGATGCACCACCTAAGTTATACCAATCATCAAATATGGAATGAAAAACATATTTGTATGCGTTGGATCATTTCCATCAGATGGGACAAAAGGGCGATAAAGCAGTCACCATACCTATGGCGGTATGCTCAAGGATCCATAAAGTAGCACAAGAATTGATAAAAAACAACTAATTTCCAAAGTTAGGTAAACTTGGGAAGAACCTGGTGTCAGAAGAATTGGTAGACAAAGTACACAATAGAACGAGTCAAAGAAGGGTAGTAGCTCAAGACGCCACCACTGTCTCCACAAGCCTCATAGATCAACACTTGTTACAAACAGTTAAGTTTCATACCATGATACAAACCTTCATGACAACACTGGATAAAGATTCAATCCTATATGAACGTTGCAGAAGATGACTTACATAAGGATTGAATCCATGTATGACCAGCTAGAAGTTTGGACAACATATATTAGGAGTAGGAATCCTTGAAGGAAGGCACAATACCTGCCTTTTGTTTTGTCTTTTTCTTAACAAACCTCAATTTTGTCTTATTAATACACTTGTCACTAGAAATTAGAAGCTGAACCATTTTTGCAACCGCTTCTTCAAGAAGAATATGAAGACTCATATAGGAGTTACTAAAATTTGTATAAAGAGAAATATAATCCCATTTGAGAACATATTTTTGACTCATCAAACATTGTTTATTTATTAACTATTTTGGGAACACAGTGTCCACTAAAATTGAAGATTTATTTTAGAGTTTTCATGTATTATTGCTGAGACTAATAATAAGGAGAATCCCTCATGGAAACATTTTTGAAGAAGGAATTATTTTTGTGTGAAGCAAATATAAGGAGTGAATTATTTTAAGCGAGGATGAATGTTGTTCATATGGACTGTAAGAATGCTAGTTTGTTTATGGATTAATTCTTATGCAATCTATGATATTCTACAGTTTTAAGTATTTCTTCAAATATTGTTTATGCCTTGAGATTGTTGATTTTTTAATGTGTGCATTGTTGTAATCTGGACTAATCTGGTTATATGTAAGTGTATGCGATTGTTTTTTATTCCACTCTTCTATTCAAGCTATCTATGTAGGAGTTCATGTAGGATTCAGATCCATTTTTCAACTCACTGGTTACTTTAGTCTGTTCCTAGCTAGGATATATTAAAGTAGATTAGTAATATATTAGCTTGCATTTGATACATAGTATTCATCCACATATTTACATTGCATATCCACTCAACATCCACCCTCATCGACAAACTGGTCTGCAACTGACCAAATTCCTAAGAACAGTAATAATGGCAGTTGTTCCAAATTCAGGATAGGTCTCCTAATCCAAACGATGTATAATCTAGTTGGGACTATGTGCCAGGGAGTACCCCTTTCCCTTTTCAGGAAAATTTGGACCTATCAGCATAATTGGTGCTATAAGGAGTGTCATCCTTTATGTCTTATATAAACGATTTACGCAAGAGAAATCACTCTTCAGAAAATAATCCCACTCCTTTCCCATTTCCTCAAATTGAATCTGAACAAGAAGTTACCTACAAAGACTCAAGACATAATTTTGGAAGTGCCTCGAGTAGCTAAGAAACTTGTTCTGAGACTTTTTTTCATATACCATAGGAAGCGATTTTAGAAACCCGTAGGATTATACATTCTTATGCAAACCTTCTTGGGAAGTTACCAACAACCTCTGAACTTCCTAGGAGGAAAGCAACCTGAGTAGAAAGGCCTAAGATAGATCTTGATTTTTACATAGACTTTGTAGACAACCTCATTGAACTACTCTGCAAGAAGGTCTAGGACCCTTAAGTCAAGCTACACATTTCCTTTTTGAATCTGAAGATGAATTTGAATTTGAACAACCAAAAATTACTTTAGAACAACTAATCAGGAGGAACATAAACCATATGGAATCTATACCTCACTGGAGGCCCCAAGGTTCTCTGAATTTGGCTGGAAAACTACATGAAATGCCAAGAGAATTTAACAAATTCCTTCCAAAGTTCAATCCAAATAAATCTGGGTCCCCAGAGGACCATTTAAATAAATTTTTCCTAGCCACTCACTTACTAAATGTCCAACATGAAGATGTGGTATGTAGGATTTTTCCTTATACCTTTTCATGAAAAAATATACTTGGTATTTCAGCCTAGGTTTTATAACTAAGTGGGATGATTTTGAAAGGTTGTTTATCAGGAAATTTGGGGAAAGGAAAATTATTGTGCCTTTGCACAAAGAGTTGGGAGCCATCAAGATGGATAAGAAAGAGAAGGTAAAAGATTTTAACCAAAGTTTTTTCAATGTATTAATCAAATTTCCCCATGATTTGGCTTTGGCACAATCCTTCGATATTGAATATTATACGATAGAATTAAATCTTTCCATAGGAATCTTTGTAAAAATGGCTAAAAAAAACACTTTGTCACTTAACTCTGATGAAGCTGAAACAATAGAAAAATAAATTTCTTCCTATGATCACCACCCATATACTGAGGAAACCGAAATGAGTGGGAAGAGACCCTTGCTATTAACTAAACAAACCAAAAGGGAAGCAAAGGATATCGATAATGTGGTTAAAATAATAAATAAATTGTCCAACAAAGTGGTTGATCTTAAAAGGAATGTTGGTTAAGGATCATCAAAACCTCAAATGTTTCGATCATTCTTTAAGAGAAAAGATAGTCCACCAAAACCACCTGAACCACCATGCTAGCACATAAAATTGTAGTCCATAGTATCCTTGAAGTGCGCCATTAATTTTGAATTTGGTACTGTGAATTGGTTGAAGAGGAGTGTTGGGGGTTGGTCAGCTTGCAAGCATCTATGTTCACATTCACAGACATCAACAACAAGCCCAGGGTTACTATGTACTCCATGAGATTTTTCATACCATTTTAAAGGCTGAGAGAAGGGTTTTTTATGTTTTGTAACAGACGTTGCAAACTGAGATGGGGGTGTTGCAAACTCTTTTCATGTAGCATATTCTTCTAAATATTTGATCATAACTATAAAATAGTGATGTGGATTCCTCTGAATTTTTTTGTGGAGAAGAATGATATCCTTGTTGACTTATTGAAAAATATTCAGCCTGACTCTTACACATTATTTTTTTCACCCCTATGATCATTAATGATGTAAACCTATTCTTTGTCTTTAGAAGGATCAATTGCCTTAATCCCTGAAGAAGAATGAAGATGAATTTTCCCAAAGAAATGGAAATTATGTTTTCCCTTGTAAAAACCTTATGAAAAGGGATCATCAAACCTTACTCAGTGTTAAGGGTGCGATGATATAGGATATTTGTAGGTTTCACCACAGTATCCTGTGACGTCATCACAGTTTTCTCAGTGTTAAAGGTGCGATGATTTTTCATATGAAAAAAAAGAGAATCTTCTCAATGCTTCTAGAACAGAATCTTCGAGGGTGAGTTGGCCTCTGATCAGTTTGGATCTGAGTCGCTTCCCTGATCTCATGGGATCATTCTGACTTCCTCACCCTATCCTTTTCATCTTATAAAAGGATGAGAGTTCTCATTGGAAAGCTAGTTTTTAGAGTTGGTGTGAAGAGCTTTTGTAGTTTTTGGAAGGTCTATCTCTTGAATCTTGTAGCTTGGAATTTTTAGATCTTGTATGCTGGATTTGAGTTTCACTTTGCCAAGTTGAGATTGTGAGTGAATTTCAAATATATAGTCTCAGAATCCATGGAGAAGAAGTGTGTGGGAAGAAAGGAACTATTGGAGGAACCTGACAACATCAAGGCATCTTGTTGTATCTTTCTTCCACATTATTTAATACAGATATACTTTTCTTTCCTATATGAATGTTGTCCATATTGTATGATTCCTTG
>SNQJ01S0145299.1:0-15645 GCA_010110895.2 Picea sitchensis | reverse complement strand
TAGTCACTATATATACACAAACAACCACAGGACCTTTATACTGTTAATTTTATATTGGTGGAATCTTCGACCATGGTTTGTATTTGTAATCATAATTATTTAATTTTACCTTGGGCCAAACTTGGTAAACACAAATAGTTACAACTAGTGCTTCGTATAAAAATCCTTTGAAGATGTTTTATACACATTTTCAAGATTGGATTTCACCTTTTGGTTTTCCACATAAATCTCTCAACAACTTTTTTGTTGTGAATTTTCAAAGTTTTAGGTCTTAACTTACATTTAGTTATGTTCTATGTTGTTTTCCTTTTTTTTCTCATTCTATTAATGTGTAGCAAAAGTGCATTCACTCCATTTAGTTAGCAATTGTATCCCTCTACAACTGACTAAACTTATAATCATATATAGCACAAACTTGGAAGCTTCTACAAAAGTGTTCTTTTAGGGACTATAATAAAGGTAAGTATTTTCCTCAAGTCCTCGCTTGCATTCATATCATGAAAATTTCCATAGTGATCTCTCTCTTTGAACAATAACCTTTCAATCTCAAGTTTTAATAAATTTGCATCTTTCAGGACTGAATAGTTCTAATATTTATATCATTAATGATTAACACATAATGAATTGTGTTAAGTACTTGCAACAAGAACAATGAAAGTAGGTAGACAACAGGAGGGAAGATTGGAATCAATATGCTTTTGTCCTTCAAATTTGGTTAAGAGAACAACCAGATAGTCTAGCCTGCACTGGAAACAAAATTGGAGGGGACTACAAGGTAAACCTGGGATATCATGCAACTCTTAAAACATTAAGGAAGGAGAGTCTCTGAATTGGCAGTTAATTGGGAAACTTCAATTTCCCTTAGAAACCTAAATCTTCCTATTGCATGTCTTGAAAGACAAAATTCTGACTTGGGACATCTTGTCCATAACCTTTGAATCACCAATGAAGATCATCATAAAAAATGTTGGTTTAAGAAAGTATCATAAAAAAGCAGGGTATGTTTTTTCTATGCCTCTATCCACGTGAAAATATTTATATCAGGGAGATTAAGGTGAATGGTCGTGATGCCCATTCCAAAAGGTCCAAGAAGTCTAGCCAAATTAATTGTCTTTTATATGTTCAGAGGCTGATGAATATGGTTATCAGAACATTGATGAGAGAAAATCATACAACCAACATCAATCAAAGTGATCTATAGGAGCTCGACCGTATCCATTTTTCTTATGCTCTGTTCTTGCCTAAAGAGAGTGAAAGTTTTCATGTGAAGTTTTGGGTATCAAACCCTCTCCAGTAGTAAGATGATACCAAAGTCTTGTATATATCACTAGCATAGATTTCTATACTTATGCCTCAAAGATCTTTGAACCTTGTGAACACAGTGACATAGAAGGCTAATTAATAAGGCAATGATATGAAGCTTGATTAGTATCATTGCAAATAGTTGGAAGCAACACTTTTGGTTCAAAAGCAACAAAGATGGCAGCCTCCAGGTCAAAATCCAATCAAATACTGAAGTATTTCAGTCCAAATTGTCTTCTACAGGTGTTTGTAGCATTTGCCAACTATTTTTCACTCATAGCGCTACAAACCAAGGATTTTCCAACGAGGTATAAGACAAGTTTAAAGTAAATTCTATTCTGGTCAAGGATGGAGGAGGTGTTGATGCTCAACTATCATGAAAGTTTCTAGAGAGTATAGTCATCCTCCAACACATAGAGGATATGTCAAAGACCAAATAGAAGGATATGGATTGACTCCATAAAAATAGGATCTAGGTCCTTAGTCATTGTATTTGTTTTGATTTAGATATATTATAGGTATTTGATCCTTTTCTTTGGGATCTGATAACTATTATGTAAAGATTATTTAAGCCCACAGAGTTAACAAGGCTAGAGGTTCGACTTTGGGGACTTGGGATATATTTCATGTATTAAAGACATTTGAATACATATTACAAAAGCTTCTTTCACTTTATCTTGTTCACACTTTCATTTTATATCTTGTCTCTACTTATGAGTAAATGTTTGTGCATTTCATTATGTTTATCTACTAACAGATGACTGTCATATCATCTTTTTATTGATAGACTAAGCTTATGAGTAAAATCAGCCTGTTATAATTGGTCATTCACATGTACAACTATGTATATGTGTTTCTACTGATATGATGAGCGTTCTCCATATTTCATACCTTGATTTAACTTTATGAGCAACTAGAGTTGAAGGCCTTCTGTATTAGAGTGAGTTCATGTGTATTTTGAGGGAATGAGAGCTTTATTAGGTCATCCAACTTGATCTAGTTTATACATTATTCAAATCATTTTAAGTTACCAAGCTCATTCCCTTTACATTTAGGGAAAGACTCTTGGAGTTCCGTTTGAACCTAAATTAAATAGATAAGTATGGGTCACATGGGGACCATGAGAATGAGAAAGAAGCACTATCAATGATTTTTGATTCCTCTTTAATTGTTAATTCTTTGTTAAGTAAATGCACACTCTATAATAAAATAATTGTAAAAAAAATACCCCTCAAAAAGGCTATCATGACATAATCAAGATGTTGAATCATTTAGGGTAGTCATTAGAAGGAAATAGGAGATAGAGCATAGTCATGAACTTGCTTTCAAGCATTTCCATTATTTGTCAATAAGAGAGAAGCTAAACTACTCACAAAAAGGAAAGGAACGCTATGATGGAAAGAGATGTGGCAGTCAAAGAGGAGGGGTGCAAAGAGATAAGAGGTCACATTAATGTTTTTAAAGGACCTATCAATTTGTAATGGATCATAAAATGTCTCCCCAAGGGACCTCCAAGTCAAAAGAGGTCGTAAAAATGATTTTAAGGCATACATCAATTCATAATGGATGGTAAAAGATCTCTCTATGGGCATGATTGGTGGTCAAAAAAAACCATTGAGATCTTGCAAAAGGATCTTCTATCCTCTTAACCTTATTTGCTTCAAAAGTGGAATTCATTAAGAAGAAGTTGGTATCTTTAGAGGAGCCTACAATGGAGCAGTACATAATTTTTGAGTACCCCCTATAGAACATTGCATAAAGTATTCAAAGGGATTCAACAATAATGAACAAGTGAATGGGGCCAAAGGCCCCATCCTAGAAGCGAAGGAAATTATGAAGCCTCCCTCCTCTTTTAATTTTGAGCATGAAATTCAAAAGATTAGGATCCCCGTTCCCTTTTCAGAGTTAGTCAATAATGAAGACTTCTAAAAATTCCTCTCCAAAATGTTGCAGCCCGAGCCTTCATCTCATTCCACATACTCAGTCAACCTCCAAGACGAAAATCATGTTGTCGTCCTAGGGCCTTTAGTAGAGGATAGAGATGATTCTTCTCCTCCTTTCTATACTTAATTGAACATCCATGATAAGGTGTTTCACAATTTCTTGATGGATTCTGGGGCATCTCACAATCTTATGTTCAAGATTTTCATGGAGGAGCTCAGGTTGGAAGTTACAAAGGCTTATCATGACCTATATTCATTTGATTCTAGAAAGGGTGCAAAATTCGTAAGAGCTGCACCAAAGGCTGAAATTCCCGTGTTAGTCTCAGAATGAGACCATCATGGTTTTGAGGCACCTTATTGACCCGAAGAACCTCTAGTAGCGCATGGAAGCTTCATGGGGTCTCAACATCCATTGGGTGGGCTCTTCATCCCCATGGAGGTCTGAAATAATCATCTCTCCATGTGTACTTGTCCAACGTGGTACCTATCTATCGGGCATGATCCTGCACATCAACAGATATGCCCTCCATGGGCTCATAAGTCACAGGGATCATAGCAATGTCAATCACATCTAATCATCAATATTATTAAACATGTGCATAAAACCCCTTTACCCCAGTCTAGTGCTCAAAGACATTATACAAGTTTGCAATACAAGTTTGGAGGAAGTGACAAGACATCCTATTGGGCTAATGTCTATTGGAAGAGGGATGTTTCTGGAAAGGATTAAATCCAAGTCATGTAAGTGGGTGAGGTGGATGGGGATTCCTGGGAAAAAGGTGGAGTGATAGTAGGGATGGCTTACCGGTGGGTGCCTCTATGGAGGGTGAGCTGCACATGTCATGGATGAAAATATTTCCAAGCCCATTCATGCCTTTTATCTTCATTCCTTTTCTTCCAAGAAGCTAGTCAAGGGACACTGCCCTAGCTTGGTGACCAGTGGTGGCAATGTTAGCCATAAGAATTTCACAAAAATGAGAAGGTTGGATCGTGATGAGACCCCCTTTATCTTGGCTATGCCACCAAGAGCCACTACCCTGACATGGTGACCAGGTGCTAGTAGTGTCATACCACTAGATGATCATGGACCCAATAGGTTGGCTCTTGATGAGACCCCCTATCCTGTAACTAGGTCTTGTCTTATTGTTTTTTATCTTTTTATTTCTTTTTTCTTTCAAGAAGTTAGTCAAGGGACACTGCCCTAGCATGATGACCAGTGGTGGAAATGTTACCCACAGGCACTTTCATGGAAATGAGAAGGTTGGATCGTGATGACACCCCCTTTCTCTTGGCCATGCAACCAAGAGCCACTACCCTGGCATGGTAACCAACTGCTAGTAGTTTCATACCATTATGTACCCATGGACCTAATAGGTTGGCTCGTGTTGAGACCCCCTATCCCTCAACTAGGTCTTGTTTTATTATTTTTTACGGGTCCCTCTCTTTCTTGCTGAGAAGCGTTTTCTTGCTTTCTCGGGGATCATTGGGCGAAGCATCTCAATGTTTTATTCTTAGGCTTTTATTGTCATTTTCTTTTACCCCCCAGGCCTTTTAGCCCATTCTTCCCACAAGGTAAGGTACAACCCCTAAATTATTGGAAAACCCTATGCCTAGACCAGTGTAATGGGATGGGTGAACGTAAAATAAGATGGAAAGTGGTATGTATGATGGGAACGGATGATGGCTTTTCAGAAATCCCCCAGTGGAAACTCAAAACCTATGGACACAAGCTTGCTAGGGAATCTTGTCATTCCCCCAGACATGGTCAAGTGGACAAGTATAAGATCCAAGCACTCGTTAGAAACAAAAGGAATCAAATGCACATATTCAAATGTTTCGAGGATCAGAGTGACACATACCATGATACCTGGACTCATTACCTCATGGAGCAAGAACCATCTCTGATATAGGACCAAGCCGAAGGTGATGGATGTTGTTGCTGCTGCTGACAAAGTGGAGGCGCTGAAAGGGAGAAAATATGGGCCCTCTAGAGCCATGCTCAAGTTGATCTGGCTCTTGGTACTCCATGTCTAGGACCTGTGGGCCTCGAGACATAATCTCCTACTTATCCCTAAAAGTGGGGGATAACAGGGCCAACCTTGAAATTTCTTCAAACTATGCATGTATGCGTCAAAATTTGACATGGTTAGACTAGACACATGTCTTGATGGTATGGGACTAGGGTTTCAAGACTCAAGGAATATGTCTAATGTCCCGACCACAAAAATTTTGAGATCGTCCACGTTTGCAACAACGTTCATAATGGGGCATCTCATATTTGTCAAATGTCATTGTTTCCATTCGTAGAATCTTTGTTGGAACTCTCTTGAAATGTCATGTAACTTCCAATTCAACCACCACAAATGTCATGCACCGACCCCGCGTAGTGAGCACTAGTGAATGGGGACAACATTGAAATTTCTTCAATATGTCCCTATATGCATCGAAATTTGACATGGTTAGACTAGACACATGCCTTGACGGCATGGGAAGGTTTCGAGAATCAAGGATGTTTGATGTCACGACCACATAATCTTTGAGATCGTCCATGTTTGAAACAACGTTCATAATGGGGCGTCTCATATTTGTCAAACGTCGTTGTTTCCATCCATAGAATATTTCTTGGAACTCTCTTGAAATGTCATGGAACCTCCAATTCAACCACCACAAATATTATGCACCGACCCTGCATAATGAGCACTAGTGAATGGGGCCAACATTGAAATTTCTTCAATATGTGCCTGTATGCATCAAAATTTGACATCGTTAGACTAGATACATGCCTTGACGGTATGGGAGGGTTTCAAGAGTCATAGATGTATGATGTCCCAACCACATAATCTTTGAGATCATCCATGTTTTCAACAACATTCATAATGGGCATCTCATTGTCAAATGTCATTGTTTCCATCTGTAGAATCTTTGCTGGAACTCTCTTGAAATTTCATGGAACTTCCAATTCAACCACCAAAAATGTCATGCACCGACCCCGCATAGTGAGCAGTGAATGAGGCCAACGTGGAAATTTCTTCAATATGTGCCTGTATGCATCGAAATTTGACATGGTTAGACTAGACACATGCCTTGATGGTATGGGAGGGTTTCAAGACTCAAGTATGTATGATGTCATACAAAAACATTTTGAAAAAATTTCAACGTTGGCCCCATTCACAGGTCATCGTTGCCCATCATGTACTCTAGCCCTAGTAAAATGTCTTTTAATAGTTGTTTCCTTTAAAATTCGACCGATCAGAAAATTAAAATGAAATGAGAAGAGCCTTAGTACAATGTCTTTTAATAGTTGTACTCTAGCCGAGAAGACCCACAAACCCTTTTTGAAGTGTCGTTATTATAGAAAACTTGTCGCAACATGTGTAAAATGCAACATATTTATAGATTTTATAACGTCGCAATTCCGATGATCATCGACCAAATCAAAGTTGACTTGGTCAAAATACTAGGTGACCGTTGGAGGGGGAAACCTAGTTTCCCCAACGTTGCAACTGTGACAACTATCTTCACAAACGTCACAAGAGAGACGACTATGTCACAAACGTGGCAAGAGAGACTAATATGTGGAAAACGTGGAAAGAGAGACGACAACATGGCAAGAGCGACGAAAATGCGGCAAGAGAGACATCAATGTGGAAATAGCGATGTTATTGGGCAATATGGAAAAAAAAATTAAAATTTCCTCTATTTTTTGATAGTATGGCCAGATTTGTCCATAACGCTGCAAATATAACGTTGAATTTTTACAATATGTAATAGTGATAGAATCATATACAGCATGACATTTCCATAAATAAGGTTGGCCCAAAAGAACATTACAAACTTAGAGTGCAACAACATCACACAATACCTCGTCTTTGAAGGGCTTGATGTTGTATGATAGCTGACATTGTTGGTTGACGCAAAGATCGTTTCCTTGGCACAGCCATCCAATGGTGTAGGATTGTGAGTGTGACATTGTCGACAGGGCCAACTACTTGATGACCTCTACCGAGATGAAGTTCTTATCGATACTGCTATCAATGATGAAGTGTAGCGGGGTGCCTTTTACCCAAATTTGTGAATGGAAAAGGCGCTCACCTTCTTATGCCTTGTCTGGTGCACTAGTCTAGAGCTTGGTGGTAGAAACAGTGGAACTGGGTTTCGCATCAATGATATGTCTTCCCCTTTCTATTTCTGACTCAGATTCAGAACCCTCATATGATTCAGAGGCTTTCACTTTGGCCATCAACGATTTCTTTGAGTGGAAATCAACATTGTTATGTCAAGGGATCTTATGGAAGTTGCACCACTTCCAAGTATCCTTCTTTGTCTTTTGGGTGTCCTTATTTTCTTGTGTCTTGGGTTGGTTGTCATGATACTATCCATATTTGTTATGTCTTTTTTTATGTAGGTTGGGACCACCCTTTCCTGGTTTTTTCTTCATGGGGTTCTGAGGCCCAAATTGTCACATCTTTTGTTTGAGCCTCTGCTCGATTTTGATGGCATATTGATAAGCCACGCCCAAGGAAGATATGTCAAGAAATTCCATTCTGGTATGGATGTATCTATGTAGAGCATCATGATACTTGAGCACCATATGTCACTCTGAATATTTGATACCCAGCTTGGTGCATAGGGTATAGAAGATATTTGTGAAATTTGGCACTTCTTGGTCTCGTTCTTGTTGTTGGCCCTCGACCAAGTTTTGATGAAATCCTGGTCAGGTTTGATCAAGTTTTGGACTTCGACGTAGTGATCAAGGAAGGTGCACCCAGGGGGAGCTGAGATCATGGATCTCACTTGTTTTGTGACCTTTGTGGACCCAACAAGGGGTTTCCCTAGGGTTTTTGTAATGGGTTAAGGGATGTCGGCCTAGGGGTTTACTCATGTTTAGGCCTGCTTGTAAAAGTATAAATAAGTAAGATTGTAAGGTATAAGGAGTAGAGAAGTGATGTAAGATACTTAGAGAGAGAAATCTAAGTGGCTAAGTGCAAGTAGTTATGAGTGCTTTGTGCAACAAAATGTGTATGTAAGGCTTTGTTCTCAATAAAGGAGTTGGTTCTATACCTTGACCTAATTTTGGGAAGGAGGATTTGGTGTTCAGTGCGCAGATCTCTTGTCCTCTGTGAAGATTGGTTATGTGGCTTACTGCACAGGTGCAGATGAATGTAAGAGATTGAAGAATAATAGAGAAGACAAATCAGTTGGTGGACGTAGCCCCACACTGGGGCTATGTTTATTTTCAGCTTCGATTGGGCTCACTACATTTCTTTTTTTCCATATACCAGGTACGTCTGAGTTGAATTTTCTGAAAACAATGATTAGTTAACCCACAAATCATGAAAAAAAAACATACGACCAGAGAAGAAAATACAAAGAGAACTAAAGAATCTGCAGTGCATTCAAAATTTGAAAGTCGTTGGTATCCTGCATGACTCTTGAAGTTTCCATGAAGAGGCCCGTGGTTTGGAATATAATAGTCCTTCTAGGAAGTGTGAGGCCCATAGAGGGCTATGATGCCCTTGACATCATCATCAGTCAACTGACGCTTTAATTTTATGCAATCAACATTGGGGAACATGATGGAGCTATGAACCTTGGAATGGTCCAACCCAATCAGATGCCCGATATCGTGAAGCACCACCATCTCAAGCTCCATGAAGTAAATATGATTTTTCATGGCCATGTTCACTGTCCAAACCTCAAACCCGTCGAAGTGAAATCCCCCATCCTCTGGCGGAAATGCGTGCGCCACTCTACAGAGAGGCTCGTCGAAGGGCGTTCTATCTTCGTGGTGTCCTGCAAGGAAGTAAATATTTATATTTTCCCCTTCAAAGTCATGGGTCTGCAGGAAATCCATGGGAACAATAGCGTCCCACTTCCGGAAGGCGGAAGCCACTACTGACCTAATGTCCTTGCTGGACAGGATGATAGACTCAGGGAGGTTGGAGAAGGTGTACGCCATATTTCTTGTGGTCTGCTACATTTTTTTATGGCCCATAACCTTCCATAGCTAGGCCTCCAGTTGGTTATTGTCACTCGATAATATTTCTTTGGGAACTTTGGGTTTGGTTGGGTAGTCAACCAAGTGCCATTGTGTCTCAATAATCTTGCTTTGGGAACTTTGAGAAAGAGCATGAGAGCCAAGCCATCTCAAATGTCTTCCCTTCCACATCTGGGGACCCACAGAGTGTCCAAGGTGGCTCTATTTAAAATTCCCGTCAAAGAAGTATTGAAGCTTCTTTGGTATAGAAAAAGTGTCGCCTCCAGGTTGTCATCAAATAGGGTTGTGGGTGGCGTGCCATCTTGGTCGAGATGCAAGAGATATCCGAATGTTGCAAGAAATCTCTTCAAGTCTGTGAGTCGACTGTGCATGTCTCCTTTATTCAATTTGCTCAACACGTCAAATGTTGAGACAACAATGATAATCTCTTCTTGCTACTTCATCAGTTTGATCGGGAATCTATGGTTGTTATATACTTGTCTGTGGGAAGAAGTTGTCTTCTCCATCGATAATGCCACCCAAATAGCAAAGGCTATAAGCCCTCTGCACACATATCATATTCTCTCCATTAATAATTGCCATGAAGATGATAATACTGATTTCATATTTGTGTTCTCCGAACTCGAAAAAGTAATCTCTCCGCTCCATTCCATCGGTACTTTATAATTCAAAATTTTTGGTTAGATACAACTCCCACCTGTCTAAGTTATATTTTCAGAACAAATTTACAATTATTTTAATCTTCCAAATGGTTTAAACTATATATGTATTTTGGTCACATTAATAAATTAATTGTTTTGAAATTCAAATGGAAAATGATAATTGAAGAAAATGAAAGTAACGTTTATCTTACTGGGTGGGGTCTCCGTCCATTGACATGGATAGCATTAAAAAAATAAAATATACAAAGACGGGTCTCCGAACTAAAACAGGAGATAAATAAAAATAAATAATAATGGAATCTACCAATCGAAATTGAAAGGTCAATTTCCATGATATATTCTCATTGATTTTATATAATATATTCATATAAGAATGTCTTTCTCATCCTTCTCCCAACTCCCAATGAGTTTCGCTTGGTCCTTGATTTTATGATATCATCTCATCCTTCTTGTTCACGTTCCTGTCATATCCATAATTGAAGCTAATGGGATCAGAATGTTGTATGGATCGATTGTAAGATCTTTTCAATTGGAAGGTTTTAAATATTCTTTCATTTTTCATTGCCAAGTTCCATTACATTTTAATAAATAAATAATATTGTTGAAACTACAAACGGTTTGGCTGGGACTATGTGATTTTTTGTACTATAATCATTAAGTAGCAATAACCACATCTAAGTAAAATGTGTTTTATATAGGTCTATCAGCCTCATTAATTTTAAAGGGTGGAAAATGATGATCTACTTATATCAACCACTTTTTACTTAAATCAAGCTTGTAATATCCCAAATGGATGTTAACACTCTACTAAAACTGTATGTGGTAGATATGATATGCTTTGGGTGGTTGAATGGGATATTTAGGTTTCTGATTGCTTTTGATAACTTGAATTTAGCATGAGTGGTCATTTTGCATGTGGTTTTAGGTGGAACAACTTGTTTAAGATATATTGAATAG
This sequence comes from Picea sitchensis, assembly GCA_010110895.2. Lineage (NCBI taxonomy): Eukaryota > Viridiplantae > Streptophyta > Pinopsida > Pinales > Pinaceae > Picea > Picea sitchensis. The sequence continues at coordinate 4,783 of SNQJ01S0145299.1, read as the reverse complement.
TTAAGCAATTACAATAATGGAATTCATGTACAAAACTTCACACACAGACTGCATGCATGTAAAAATAACCAAACCAATATTCAGTTAGACCTTCAAATTCTTATATCTATACTAGAATACTAGTAAAAGCATGGAACAATACCTAGAGCTAACAGGCATCGCTAGATCATTGGTAGGTAATCCCAATCTGTGACATGTGTGAGTTTATTGCTGCATGCAACGCTAGAACTGTTGTCGGAAGATGAATCTGATGCATGCACAGGAAAGACTCCTCTGAATCTGATGAGATATGTCCCAATGAAGTTTCCTTCTTCCCTAGAAGACTCTCCTTAGATGGATCTATTGCTACTAGGATATTGGATCTCTCTATCACTGTCAGAAGTAATTTGTCCAAATGCTAGAAATTCCTTCACGCTGCCTAACGCTGAAAGAGTATCCAAAGTAGATTCCATCATCAGAATATGATGGAACTTGTATCAAATGGAGTGCCTTACCTCCCTCTACAATGGGTCAGAACGAATCTGGCTCACTAGCCCTCTTGATGAGTGGATCTGAGAATTTGTGATCTCTCTGAGTTATCTATCAAACACATTGCAACTCCACTAACTAAATGTGACACCCTGATGGATAGAAGGCTCGGAAAAATGTGTTGGATGGATCAAATGAAGCACCTTCCCTGATATCAAATGGGTTATAAGAGTTTAGGTTCGCTAGGCCTCCTAAGGAAGAGAGACCCACTATACCTCTGATGTCTCCTCTAGAACTCATGTTGGAATCTGACTGCTGGAGCTGGATCTATGATCTCCATGCTCAATCTGACTATAGATGTGTAATGAAAGAAATGAAAAACTTGTGTGGTCTCCCCGATTCTCTATGGTGTGTATCTCAACACCGAATCCATGTTGATGAATGAAACTGTTGGGCTAATTATATCTCTATAAATAGCTTACATAAAATGTCAACCCAGGGAGGTAAACTTTGAGGCACAAACACTATATGTGCAGGACTAGAGCCTATCCTAATCTGATTTACTCTAATCTAATATATTATGATGTAAACTTCTCTAATCTAAAAATCATTCAAACTACTTTAATGCAAAGATTTCAAATTCATTAATTCTATTGCATATTCAAAATTCTACTACTAACCAAATATCTAAATCCTATAAAGCATGCAAAGCTAAGTTCTATCCTAATTACAGAAACGAAATACTTCTGGAAACTATCTTCGAAAGTAATCTTAATTCAATACATCTACCTAATTAAAAACTTATCTATTTTAATGTGACTCAGAAACTAAACCAAGTAACAGAAAACTATATAACATTACAGAAAATAGAGTAAGATGCTCTAATTTTAAACTATCCATTAATCTAACAATAAACGAATGCTAACAATAACTTCAATGTAAATCTACTATTAATGTTTTGAATATAACTCTGACTACGGCAAATGTAACCTATCTAAGAACTAAATCTATGAAAGAGAGGCTCATGGTCTTCTTGGTGGATCCTTGCCAAGAAAACCACAAGTCCCTTTGTGACTTGCAGACTAAATTCTAACCTACAGATATATAAAAGAGAACATTAATAATAGAAAATGGATTATATTACAGTCTAAAGAAACATCTTAAAAGACTAGAAATAACATTGTATGAGTCGATCTCTGTTAAATTCAGAAAGCCAACACTTGAACAACGCAATTCTTCTATATCATATATATCGTCTATTACATTTTGTTCCATTGTTTTTATAGCTCGGGATCTAGATAACTAATCCCGATTTTCTAGCAACAGAGCCTATCTTCTATTTAATACATAACTGTTTTCAGAAGGTAAATGATTCCTTCAATTAATGGGTACTTCTCATGCCCGAAAAACTCGTTATCTAATAACCAATCTTTATCTCTATGGCACGTAGTGCCCAGAGATGAGGATCTCATTGATTATCCATGAGTCATCAATGAGAGTTAGGCTGGAATAATTGGTTTTGCTTGAGCAAGTTGGCAACACCTGGAGTGTAGAAAATCTTCCATTTTAATCTGCTGCTGAAATCAAAGTATGCTGCAAAATCTAATATAACCATTCATGATCTTCCAAGAATTTCATTTAATCATTAAATAAAAGGAAATTAAAGAATTTTGACTAATGACCATACCTTACTATACTTGCTGGGCATTTGGTTATATGTGTGAAGATATGGATGAGTTTATGGAGTAAAAGAGTTCAAATGAAGAGGTCAAAAATGGATATGGAGGGTACAAAAAGTATCAATTCAGCGAGACAACAACAACTATGTGAGACATTCTCCAACTTACAAACCTATGAGGTGTGGATCATTGCAACTATGTGAAGACTTTCTCTCAGCTTACAAACCTGAGAGAAATACCCTAAGAAGGGTACGTGGTTCTTTCCTAAGATAGAGCTAGGAACGTAGAGATGACCTCCTCCATTCAGATAGTGAGAATAACTCCAGAGGATTATCCAGTGGGAAAGGTGATCTGATGAGTTGGACGTGCCTGTGGCTGAGCACAAGGTGAACATGTGAAATCCCAAAGTACTGGGTGCATCATCATGTGAATAGAAATGAAGATGATGTGTTAATCCTCCTCTGAGTAGCAGAGTTGATGAGAAAAATCTAGATGATTCTCCTGTGTGAGGAAGTGGGAAAGAAGATCCGTAGAGTCGACATGCCTATGGATGAGCACATGTGAATGTGTGTAGATCTGGTTCTTCTGTGTAATGTAGTGAGCCAGAGCTATGACATCCCTAGGGAAGTGCCCCTCGTGGATGAGCACTAGTGGGTGTATCAGATCCTTTGCTATATGTTGTTCAAGAGTCAGACCTTCCTGTAACCCTAATTGTTATGTAAAGGGTACAGGTCGACCCCACCTTAATGTGATTAATAATAAATGTAAAAGATAATTAATATTGTAAATATTAATTATAATAATAATAATAATAATAATAATAATAATAATAGATTATAAAGTGACTTAGAGAGGTCATCCCTGTTGAGCCAATAGATGCCTTTGTTGATTTGACAAAGTCTAATATAAGTAAGGGATGATTCCCCATTATGGAATCATATCATACTTGTGAGTTTGGAAATTTCAACAAGTACACTTCTGATCCAGATTTTATGAGTAGAATGAAATGACTACAGATTATTAATAGGTTCTTAACACAAAATAACAGAGATACAATAAAACTGGTTTTCTATTCAATAAGGAAATAAGCTGAAACTGTAAAATGCAGTGGAAACAAGCTTGCTGGAATGGTGTCGACTTATCTCTGAGAAGAGATGTGATGGTTGTGCTCATTCGCAAGAAGATGATTACAATGAGGCTCTGATGGAATTTTTAAAATAAACAAGAATTCCGAAAACCCTAGACATCCAAAAACCTAACCCTAGGAGATGAAGCACCAAAACTCATGTGGGCCCCGTTTAAGTAAGTTAGTACATCAACCTCTCGGGTTCGTAACTTTTGCATACGATCTTTGTTTTAGGCATGTGATAGCCCGTTGGAAAGCTGTCCTTGAAAAGATTCATTTTGGGGGCTCAATAATTCCTTCGTTTATCATTAAGAATATCGATCTTGAAAAACCTTCATTTAGGCCCTCAAAATGGCCCCGAAAGTTAAAACTGCTAAAAATAGTAAATTGCCAAAATTGTCAGAAAATTGTTTTGAGCCAGTTGGAAAAGGTGGGTGGCCATTGATATCCACCTAGATAAACTTCTTTGGAAAAAGGGTGCATACCTCTCTTGGGATTTATATTTCTAGGGTTTAAGCACCCTCTTGTGTGCTAGTTCTTTCTTGGAGGTGAAGGCCTTTCTCTTGAATAATATAGCAAATGATTTGGCTGGGTTTCCTTCCCTTGTTGAGAAGGGTTTCCCATGATACTTCTTATGTTATTGTGCATGGTGTTTATTCTTGTCATATTGGTTGCTGAAACATTATTATTTATGGTTAAGTGAAATGATAAAATGGAATGAAGTTCATGCTTAACCTAGATTATGAAAAATCAACATGGTATCAGATCATAGATCTTGAAGAACCCATTGCAAAATCATCTACCAGTCTTCTCTCTCTTCTACAGAACCATATGACCCTCCTAGGGTTTCCAGAAAATCCATATGACCTTCCTTTATGAGGTGTTTCAACCCTGAAATACTTGAACGTTGGGGATATTTTTGGAATAGGAGAGTGCGACCTCCCCCAGCGCATCTCTAGAGACTCTTAGAGTGACATTCTAAGAATTTTGAAATTTTGGCCCTAAGGTTTCTAGGGTTTCACTAATTTCTTCTGAAATTTTAGAATTAGGGTTTCTACAAACTCATTGAAGGATCTCTTCAATTCACCAGTGTTCTCCTATCTCTCAAAGGATTATTGATGGCATTCATAAGTCCAATAAAACCTAAAAGTGCTAGCCATGCTTAGCTGTTAGGTTTTCTAGCCTAGTTAAAAAAGGGTTGTGAAGAATATAACATTATGATGAATAAAAAATACGATGGAAGATAAGCTTGATGGATCAAGAAACTTCAAAGTTATTGAAAGACAAGACTTCATAGGAAGACTTATTGTGGGTAATACAAAAGGGTTTACCAGAGACAATTATCAATGAATGGAATGATAATGACATAAGGACAAGGAAGCCAATCACCTACTCAAGCCCTTACATTGAAGGGCCAACTTCAAAATAACAAAGATGACAAAAGGTGACACCGTGACTATCTTTTCCATAAAAATATCAGAGGATAGAGATCAACCAAGTGCCATTGGAG
>SNQJ01S0145297.1:5359-16297 GCA_010110895.2 Picea sitchensis | reverse complement strand
AGTATACTGTTTGTGACACTTGCAACACTTGTAGTCAAGATGCGACACTTGCGGACAAGATGCGACACTTGTGGACAAGATGCGACACTTGCAACACTTGTAATGATGACACTTGCGACACTATCAAAGTGAGTAATTTTGAGGTGTAACAGACATATACAAAAATAGGCTCACTGGCCTTTAGCATCTAGGCTCTCCAGCCTAATTCAACACATAATACTCCTAGCTTATAATAACTGGCTCACCATCCTATACAACACTACATATACAAAAATTCTCTCTAGGCTCAAAATCCCATGAACTTAAGTTTGTTGTGCGTTGTATCTTGGAATGTGCACACTTCATCATTTTAGTGTGTAGTACATGTGCGCACTATACCATGGAAGGTGCATGAAAAATGATATCAAACAACTCACCAACTTAATTACATTTTCATTTTCATTTATAGTTGGGTTTCGTCTTGGTGGTATTACATTCCCGTCCCCTTATTTATTCACTATCTTCGGTACAATATATACACATATGCAACCAAAATTTCAAAAATCCTCAAAAATCTGCGGGTAGTCTACCTGCATATCATCTTCATGCTCTGATGAAGTTGTGTCCTCAGGACCGCACCAGGTCCATTGGACCTTTACAAGACTTATGGATCAATTTCAGATCTATTTGATTTTCCAGTCCAGAATGTGTACCATATATACTTAGAAAGCGCCTTCTTGCTCCACCTGAATCACATTCCAATCAATAACATGATTAGCATCAAGTATATATTTCTTAAGAAATGATACATGAAATACATTATGAATGTTCATTGATGTCAGCAAGGAAAGTATGTATGATACAGGTCCAATCCTCTCTAGGATTTCAAATGGGCCACAATAGTGAGCTGCCAACTTTGAACAATTTCCCAACTTGAGGGAACTTTTGTTGGCCTTCACTTTCAAGAATACATGGTCTCCCACTTTAAATTTCATGTGCATTCTACCCTTATTAGCATAGCTTTTCTTCCTGTCTTGGGAATCCTTTAAATTTTTATTTATTTTTAACATTTTCTCTTCCATTTCCCTGAGTAATTATGTCCCAACCGCTACTCTATATGTTGGGTTATCCCGGCTTACCAGTGTGTTGCACCTTCTGCCATAAAGTTCCTCAAATGGGATCATCTTTAGAGATGCTTGGTACTCATTGTTATAAGTAAACTCTACTAAGTGTAGGTAGTCTTCCCATTTTGATGTTTTATCCATCACATACATCCTCAACATATCCTCAATCACTTGATTCACCCTCTCTGTTTGTCCATCTGATTCTAGATGATAAGTTGTGCTAAAATTCAAATTTGTTCCAAATCCCTTAAATAATCATTTCCAAAAATTTGATGTAAATTTTGGATCTCTGTCAAACACAATTGTCTTGGGTATACCATGTAATCAAGAAATTTCTCTCATATAAACATCAACAATGTTGGTTTCCTTGTGAGTCATATTCACTGAGAAATTATAACCACCTGCTTTGTCTAGCATTTAGAGTTGGTTGATCAAATAAATATTTCAGACCATTATGGTCTGTCCTCAACTCAAACCATTTCCCCATGAGGTAGGTCCTCCACTTCCTCAAGGCATGCACTATGTCTTCCAACTCTAAATCATGAGTGGCATAGTTCCTTTCATGCTCCTTCAACTTCCTTGATTCATAACATACAACAAACCCATTTTGACTGAGGACTCCACCAAGTCCTTCTTTACATGCATTTGTGCATACAATGAAGTCTTCATTTGGATCTGTAATCCTTAGTATTGGAGCACTTGTTAATAATTGCTTCAAGTGTTGGAAACTCTTTTCAAAATCCAATGTCCACTGAAAATTCACACCCTTCTTTTGCAAGGAAGTGATTGGGTGTGCAATATTTGAGAATCGTTCAATAAATCTCCTATAGTAGCTTGCAATTCCCATGAATGATCTGACCTTTGTCACATTATTTGGCATTGACCATCCTCTAATGACTTCTATATTCTCAGGATCCACTATTATTCCTTCCTCTGAAATGATATGCCCCAAAATATGAATTTTATTATGATAAAATGAGCACTTTCTCAATTTGGCGTACAATTGATGCTCCCTTAATACTTGTAATACCATCCTCAATTGTTTTTCATGCTATTCCTTTGACTTAGAATATATAATAATTTCATCTAAAAATACAATGACAAACTTATCTAAGTATTCTCTGAAAATACCATTCATTAAACACATGAAGACAACTGGTGCATTTGATAACCCAAATGACACCACTGTGAACTCATAATGACCATACCTTGTTCTGAAAGCAGTCTTGCTGATATTGTCTTCTTTAATTCTTACTTGATGATAACCTAAACTAAGATCAATCTTAGAGAATATTTTTGCATCTTTCAACTGATCAAAGAGGACATTGATCCTTGAAAAGGATACTTATTCTTCACAGTTACCATGTTCAACTACCTAATGTCAATGCAAAGTCTCAATGTTCCATCCTTTTTCTTCAAAAATAAAACTGGGGCACCCCAAGGTGACACACTTGAGCCTATATACCCCTTCTTCAGGAGATCTTCAAGTTGCATTTGAAATTGCTTTAATTCTAGTGTACTCATCCTGTAAGGGGTCTTGGATACTGGAGTTGCTCCAGGCATCAGATTTATGGAGAAATCAATGTCTCTTTTAGGGGGTAATCTTGGTATTTCCTTAAACACATCTTCAAACTCTTTTAGGAATGCATAATCCTCAATATTTGAAACCCTATATTTAGGTGTTTCTTCCATATGAGATGCAAATATTTGACACCCTTTATGTAACATTTCTTTAGTTGCAATGCTGAAATTTCTCTTATGGTTATTTCCCTGGGAATTCCTTGCACTGTCCTTAAGTTCCCTTCCTCATCCAAGAAATTAAATGACTTGTCATGACAGTCTATGATAACATGATGTTGGTCCAACCAATCCATCCCAATTAGACAATCATAGGAACCTAAAGGCAAGATGTTCAAATATTCCTTGGTTTTCAGTCCATTCATGTCCATAAGACATGACTTAACCAACTCATTAACTTTTCTTTTGGCTCTGGTAGCCAGCTGCACCAACCAATATTTTTCATGCTTGCTTCTTGGAAAATGCAAACTTTCCACCATCTTAGGATCTATATAACTATGACTAGATCATAAATCAATTAAAATAGCAATGGTTTGGTTGTTGATCATACCTTCCACTTCAATCATATGCGGTTGATACTTTTCTTTCTTGTTGTCCAGGGATGCATAGATCCTTGGTACACTTCTATCCATGTCTCACATTGTTTCATCTTGTTGTACATTGTGAACGGTTCTCATTTTTTTTCCTCTGTGAGTACAATCTCTAAACATATGATCTCCTTTACAACCCCAACATTGAATAGGTGGTTTCCTTGGCCTTTGAATCCATGTCTCAATCGTTCTGGGCTCTCTAGAAGTTGGTTGTCCTTAAGGACTATTTCTGAAGAATGCTAGCTTAGTCCCCTTCTTCCTCTAATCCATCTTTAATTTCTTCTTGTCTTCCAAAGATTTTTGGAAAATTGGCCTTGTTTTTTGTTGATCATATAGGCATTTATCTCACCTTATGATATCCTCCAATGTTTTGGGATCATCTTATTGTATTTTGTCACCGATGAATGATGTCAATCCATTCAAATACCTCTTAATCTTAATTGTCTCATCCTTGATGAAAGAAACATGCTTCAACAGTTCTAAAAACCTTCTTTCATATTCATCTATGGTCATACTTCCAAGCTTGAGTTCAAAGAACTCTTTCATTTTCTTTTCATAGTATCTCTTAGTCAAGTATTTATTTTCAAAATACTTCATGAATTCCCTCCAAGTAACATTTTTCTCTTTAATGTGTTGCACCTACACAAATTGATCCCACCACATGGATGTCTTTCCCTTGATTTGATAGATGGAAACTATTCCTTCTACATGAGAATAATAATTATGAAATTGAAAATACTTTCTCATTCCCAACAACCATGTCTCTGCATATTCATCCTTCTTGTGCTCACCATAAAATGTAGGAGGTTTGATTTGTTTCATTTCTCCTCATATCTCATCCACCCTAGACCTCTTATACTTCCTAACAGGGGATGAACTTGATTTTTTGTGTGCTCTCTTATTGGAATGTCTTAGGGAGTGATGGTAATGTCTTCTAACACTTCGTGTTCTACTTTTCTCATGACTTTTTGATTTTCTTGAGCCACTCTTCTTCTCCAATTTATTTTCTATTATGTCCAAGCTCTACATTAAATTCATGTTGAAGTCCTCCTCCTACTCCTTGGCTCTAATAATCCTTTCATTATTATCTTTATGGCTTTGGACATCCTTCTGCAAATTTTTAATGGTCTCTACCATATTCATGTTTTCATCCCTTCCTTCTCCATGTCCATTGGAGTTTTTTCCTTCAATGCCCATATCGACATCCATCCCTATGATCTCATCTTTCTAGCTCTAAGCCCCCTGTGCATCTTCCATTCCTATGCACTCTGTGTCGATATTGATTTGATCTAGTTGTTGTTAACTATGCAAAATGTGCATCCAACAGAACTTTGTCAGACTAACTGACTCATAAATTTCATGAAAAATATGAACCATTTTGGTTCAATAATATATTAGACTTCTTTCTTCTAATTTTATGAGAAATTTAACTTTCCACTCAATTTTCTGGGTGGATAGTTATATTTTACTTTCCAATACCTTTTGAACACCTTCTTCCATTCTCAATTTTGATTCTTGAGCAGAAATTTATGGCCTTTTGAAGTTAGTTGGGCCTTAAAATTTACCCTCCACTATTTGTCGTCCAACTTCCTCATAAAAGCTCCATTTGATGAACGGTTTACACCATTATAAATCTCTCTATGTGCTCTTTTATTTGAGCTATAGAGACAAAGTGCACCTTGGCAAGGTACACTTTGTTCTCGGGGTTTTTAAGTAGCTAAAAACGTTGTTTAGGGCCTCAAAAACGCGCTACAAAAAGATGACCTTCACACAGTATAAAATGTTGTAGAACTTCACTGGTTTTATGTTGTTGTAGACCATCCAAATGACTTCACGCACACAAATTTGAACATGTACAACCATATTTAGCATATGCAACAACACCATAAGGTAGCACATGCTCTTTGCACCTATAACCAATGTGGATCACTTCTCTTTCGTGCCAATAACTGGTACGCACTAATTTTGTGTCGTGCACCAATATCCACTGTGCACAATTTTTGTTCATGCACTAATACCTGTTGCACGAAATTTTTGTGTCGCGCACTAATATTTCGTGCGCATTTCACTCTACGTGATACAACATGCCAAAGTTTAGTACGCCCCCACTGTGCACCGGTACTCCGCATGCACCATTAATTAAACTGTAGTGTGATAGCATATACCCACATTGTGTGCGCACCGACAAAATTCCTCTGCACTTTGTCAATTATGCGCACACCATGCGTGCCATTATTATGCATGTGCACATTGCGCATGCTAGTGTTACACATGCACTACTCAATCTGCACCATGCAATGCTAATTTTAGTGCGCACACCCATGCACCAATATTTTCTGTGCATTACCATTCTGCACCGCGCAGTGCAAAATTTAAGTGTGCACACCCGCGCACCAATATTTTCCATGCATTGCGACTCTGCACCACACAATGCCAAATTGAAGTGTGCACACCCACGCACCATTATTTTTCATGCATTACCACTTTGCACCGCGCAACACCAAATTCAAGTGCGCACACCCACCCGCCAATATTTTCTGCGCATTTCCACTCTGCACCGTGAAGCGCAAAATTTATATGCGCACACTCGCACACCATTATTTTCCACACATCACAAGTTTTTCACTATGCATCATACATTTTTAGTGAGTACACTTGCACACATTCATTTTTATGTGCATCAATTCCTTGTGAATTTCGCTGCAGAAATTGGGGCTTTTGCCAAACTTTTTCCAAATTTTCACCATATATATTCTGCAACTATGAAAATTGTTCAATTTCACCCTGATAACACCAATTCAACCTCTGCAAAAAAAAATATTTGTTGGTTGACATTCCTAGAACAAATGTTTCCCATAATCAATTCACGAATTGAGAATTTCAATCAACTATTCTCTTTCCATCTATCATGGCTTCCCTGTAACTTCAAATTTGACCAATTCCAGGTCTGAATTTGCTAGAACATATATTAAATTAATAATATCTCACTACTTGTCCAAATTTCTCAATTTTCCCATGAATTTAACAACAAAAATCAGGTCTTTTCCCAATTCCACGCAATTACTTCTATTTTTTACCATGCACGCTCTGTAACTTGAAATTTGGCCACTTCAAAATCAATTCTCTGTGAAATTTCACTTCAATTCAACTTCCTCAGCCCATCTAGGCTCAGTGTTGAAAACTGGAGCTCTGATACCATATTGTAGCATCCCCAGCATCCAACTGGGCTATGCCACATAAACAATTTCGAACTGTATACAAAATTAGAACATATACATAGATAAACACTTGCAGAACTTTATATATAAAACTTAAAATAGACAAATACATTCTGCAAATGCACATATTCATATAGAATAATAATAAAAATACACATGCAACACACACAAGAATAGCCCATAAAAATAAATGCATACATAATAATGCAGCATGTAATTTAACACAAATTGGACACTTATCTTGGTAAAAATATCACCAATTGTGTGCATACCTTCCACAAACCTCCCAGACTTAGACCACACTTCTCATCACTCTCAATAGTGGGCCACCCTCAAACTGGGACTAAAATCCACCCGGGTAAAGGGATTCCTAACCAGGATGATGTATCTCAGGAAACAAAAAAGACTTTGTCACAAGTGCCAACTCAAACTAAAATCCTACAATCCCTCATTCCCCACATGCATGTCTCACCCCAGGAAGTGTGCCCCTTCTCTGCTGAACAGTCCTTCGGCTGCCCCACTTCCTTTGTGGGACTTCAACAATAGGCCGGACAGGAAGTCTCAGAGCCCTGTAGATGCAGTTTGGCACCTTTAGCAATCAATTCCAAACAATTCTCTCACCTAGAGAGAAATTTCTCACGGGCCTAAAAACCCACCTCTTCAATATCCCATGGGCCTCACAACCCACTTCTTTAATCCAACTCCTAATCTAACTAGGTATAGGTACAAGTATGGGTACAGGTACAATGACAAGAAGGTATGGATATAGGTACAAGTACAGGAAGGTACAAAGGATAGCTAAATGAGTGAGTGAATGATGATGGAATGATTGGGAAAATTAACTAAGTCCAAACTATATGTATGCATGTTCCCAACTTGACACTTGTCATGTTGATAACCACTTTGAACCACTTGTCCCCATCCTTAGAACTTAGGATAAAATAATTATCCATACTTTATAATTTAAGGAATATTAATATAATATTCCTTTTTGGCTTAAGCTCCCTAGATTAGCCCCTTATCCTTAACTTTTATCCCCCTTTCCCTAACTAGTGGAGTTTAGTCCCCCATACTCTCTTATTGTGTTCAGTCTACATGCATCGATGTATTATATTAATGATAATACATATACAAAAATAGGCTCATTGGCCTTTAGCATCTAGGCTCTCTGGCCTAATTCAACACATAAGCCTCCTAGATTATAATAACTGGCTCACCAACCTATACAAAACAACATATACAAAAAGGCTCCTTGGCCTCAAAATCACGTGCAGTATCTTGGAATGTGCACACTTCATCATTTTAGTGTGCAGTACATGTGTGCACTATACCATGGAAGGTGCATGAAAAATGGTATCAAACAACTCACCATCTTAAGTACATTTGTATTTACATTTATAGTTTGGGTTTGACCTAGGGATATTACACCATTTCCTAGGGATAACTAAGGATATGATGTATTGAGGCGCTAAGGTTGTAGACATGGTGTACCGAGAGACAAACGACTGAAAACATCCACTTGCAAAGACAAAGGCCTGCCTTACCACCATAAATCTCAGATTCATCATGATGGTATCCACCACATCATCTTGATTCCGAAAGACATTGGGTATTTATCCATGATGTACAAGCCAGGTATTATGGTGAGTGTCATTTCAATATTTGAGGCATTTGAGTGTGTTGCATTTAAAGTTTCTTTTGATTATGTAACATATGTTTGGAAGCTATTCTCTTTGCCCTATTTCACCTTGGTGGTTGTCATTGCGCCCTAGTAAGTGATCACCCTTAGGGATGGGTTTGCTACTGGGAGGTCCCCTTGAAAATTAATTATATCATTCCTAATCATACTCACCACTTTCCACACTCCATCCCCTCACCTCCTTATCTTTTGTGATTTTCGGATGTACTGACCCAAGAAGGGATTGTCCCTCATTTCATGGGAAGAAGGGGTTGAAGGCCCATAGGGAATGTAGATGGAAAAAGATAAAATCCAAATCATAATGTTAAGTACCTGAATAGATCTACAAATATAATCACCAAAAATACTGAATACACAATAGATCCACAAAGCAATATAGAAGAAACCACACTTTATTATTACCAAACCTTTAAGGTAGGGCAACACCATACAATGGATCCTATTATGGAAGGGATCCTCTCCTGTTCACTTGTCTCTTCGAGGGGGATTCCTCCTAATGAGCTTAAGATCCAAATACAATACTTATTTTCATATCCCATTATATTACTTGAANTGCTTGAACCCCTTTATATAGTGCTACCATCACCTAAGAACATTCTAGAGGAGGAATCTTCTAGAAGTAGAACCTTCTAAGAAGTCCTCTTACATTTATTATATCTAACTACCATAGTGCGCCTTATTTAATAATATAGTGGACCTAGTCCACCTTACATTGAATGACCTCCACTATTATCACTATGGGCCCTCTGGCCCCCCCCACTACCTCTCTAGCTACCTTACACATAACCTTCCATATGCTTTCCCAAAAGAGCTCTTGAGAACAATGAAATGCTTCTCCTAAAAATTAAAAGACCTGCAAAAGAAAACACACATACACAAACAAATATATATGTGTGTGTGTGTGCGTGTCCCACTTGTTGAGGGGTCTATAGAACTATGTTACAAGATATAATTTACCCCTTATGGTAATCTTTGTACCTCTCCCTTCAAGTGACACTATGGTACTACCCCCCAAGCTATAGGTTACCCCATAGGGAGTACCCAATTGTTATGGACCTTAATTAATTAATGGCATTAAATGGACTTGGAAAAAGGATGCATTGGAAATGAAGGTGCAGCACACCCTCTACAAAGGCACCCATAAATGAGACACTACGATCCCTTGTATGTCATGAACCCCATGCCCAAAAGTCTTACCCCCATTCATTTCATATTATCCACATGGCTTAGAGGGGGGTCCACCTGGGAAATACTCCTTGATTTAGGGAATGATTCACCCAATAGGTCACTTTATCAACCCTCCCATACCTAAACTTGTCAAGTTGCATAGGGTCTTTGAGAACTTGTTTAATTTTATGAGGTGGTTTTTCATGCACATGCTTAGGTGACTCTTTTATCGATGTTATTTACTTGTCATGATATGTTCTACTAGAGATCCTTAGAGGGCGTATTCATTATCTTTGCAGGACCTTGCTTGGTGGATAGTTTTGGAGCAAGCCTAGCCTGGTCTTCCTTGGGGCAGGAAGCCCATAGGTTGGATACCATGTCCTACACACCTGATGATGATGGTATCCTTTGGAGGCTTGAGAAAAACCTTGGATTACCTATCCTAACCTTTCATCACCCCAACGACTTGTCTTTGGAGGCTAGAGCACTACATCTCGGGGCTTGACATTTTGTTGGGGCTATGGTTTGGTTGTGGAGGTGTTGGATTGACACTGGCACCTTTTTTATGCAAAGAATCATTAGCTTAATGGATAGATCCTATTTCACAATAAGGATTCCTTTGGAGGCCTAACGTTTCATCTTGAAGATCAAAGGACTTGCTCAAAGTGCCAAACGTTGCCCTAGAAAGGGTAAGGCCATGCCTTTATAGGGATTTTCACATGTGTAGATTGAATTTAATGTTGTAAAGGGGAAAAATAAAGGGAAATGTCTCCCTTATTTTGTGGTTTACCCTAAGTTAAGTGGACAAACACGTTTTAGGATTTTTTTATAAAAAAGGATCATTTCTATTTCATTTTCATCATAGCTCTTCCATTTGGAGAAGGATACTTGGCTGAAATTTGTGCCCTCTTTAGGAAATTTGGATCTCTCTCTCTCTCTTATGAAAATGAATTTTGGTGATTTCTCTTGGTGTATTATCGAGCTAAGTTGGTGCTCACCTCTTGGAGACTTCTTCTCTTGCTTATGAATGGACATTTCTTGGTGAATTAGAGTTTTATATTACATCTCTCTTGGAAATAGTAAGAAAAATATGCAATTTGTTAGTTCTTATTTCTTGTTTCATAGTGTTATTGGTTGAAACCCTAGGAGGAGTATATGTTCATACACCCTCCATCAAACTTCATTTCATTTCTAGTTTATAATTCATTTTTGGACAATGTTTCTAGGAGGAGTACAAGGGTGTACACCCTCCTATATTTACCTAAGTTTGATTTGCATGTGTTGGAAGATTGGTTGTTGTCATTGATGTCAACCCTAGTCATGGGTTTTGGACCGCACGATTGATAAAGGTATTTGGACATGAAGGACAATGCACATGCATATACAACACCCATGAATGGATAGTATACATCATGTTGTTTCCGGTTGTATGTGGCACGTCACGTGGATCCTCATGGTTGAGGAGAAATGAATTTTTGAAGATGACAAAGTGAATTGAAGAAGGACGTACATGTAGGCCCTGAAGATAATTAAAGAAAAGAATTACAAAATAAGAAAGTGTCAGGTCGGCCCTAATGTTAAAA
>SNQJ01S0145295.1:0-21308 GCA_010110895.2 Picea sitchensis | reverse complement strand
GTTGGAAACCCATTTAGGGTTGTGGTTACAAGCTCTTTGTCACTAATGACATCTCCAATAGCTGCAAGCTGATCTCTAATATGAGAAACTCTCATAAGATAGGATGAGACAGATTCTGAGTTTTCCATCTTCATATTACGAAGCTGATTTCTTAAGGTAAGATTCCAACTAATGTATTTGCTTTCATATAACCTGATGAGTGCTTCATACATTTGCCTTGTTGTCTGTAGTTTGGATATATGAGGGACCAAGTGATCCTTTACTAAATCTGACGCGATTCTCTTTGCTTTCTTTTCATTCTTCTTAGCTTGGTATTTTGGTCTTCTTCCTCTAGGTCTTGTACACCCACTATAACATGTTCTAGGATATCATTCTCATCTAGAATCATCTGCAACCTATGATTCCAAGATCTGAAGTTTCCAGATCCTTCCATCCTATATTCTACGCTCATGATGGTAGCCATTCTTTCTTGTAGTAGAAACCCTAGCCCTTCGGGTTATAGAAATAATAGAAAAATCAAATTTCTTAGATCTGAAAACTGAACACATCAAAAGATGTGCTGGACTGAGGCGAGTATGATGGTTTAGTTAGTTGATGAAAATTTCAATTTCTGACCCTTGAAACTGGACCTGCAAAATTCTGGATTGCATCTTTCTGGTTCTGGTTATGGTTTTCTGGTACCAAGTCAAACTAGGGTTTGAATTTCCAGAATTCCTGCCCACTGAAAATATTCAATTCTTGTGCCAAAAGATGCACCTAGGAAGGGAGAATTTACCAATGTGGTTTTCAACCAAAAATTGCAAATATTCAAGAAACCCTAATTTTTGAATCCCCACAAAACTGAAGACTGAATCTGCAACAATTCTCTTTCAGGCCTGCTTTTATACCATGTTAAGATTCTTGCTTCTACTGTTATTATTAATCCTGGGTTCAATAGTAATTATTACAGTTATAACAACAACATAATAAGGATCTTATTGAAAGAAACAAGATCACAGAGTACACAAGCATTTATCCCGAGAAACCCTAAAGGGGAAGAAAACCCAAGAAAACTTCTTTAATATAGATTCAATAACCAAGTACAGTACCAAAATAACTCTCTCTCTATGAGAGACAAACTACCATGATGCTAGACCAGAAAATAATCAAAGAACCATACCCAATCTAATGCCAAGAAAATAAACCAAACACTAGAGAATATCCTCTCCCAAGCAATGCACCTCTCTCTCTTCCTTCTTCTGGCAACTGGTAACTGCAACTTCCTTCAATACTTGTGCACTAGATGAGTGAGCTGAGTGAGTGAACAAATGAGGTTCTATCTTCCTTTATTTATACAAACTGGCAAGTGTTGAAAGCAGGTGTCTCTTCACTGGCAGGGCCGACTTCTCTTTTTGGGTAGTTAGAACCACTTTAATTTTCTTGGGGGTCAACTTCTTAATTTGCATATTACATTTAGGATTTGACCAATCTGTAAAAGGGGATAAGAATATTCTTTGCAGTTACACAATATTTCAACAGAATCATCCTTCAGATCATATTATCAGAAACAAAGATGCATGAGTTGAGACTAGAAGAAGAATGCATTCACCAGAACAAATGTACCTAGCACGCACATCTACAATTGAACCAACCTGTTTTGAAGAGGCCAACACGGATGGATTTTGGAATAAGGCCATGGATGAAGAATTGGATCAAATAGAGAAAAATGACACTTGGGAATTGGTTCCAAGACCAAAGGATAAGAATGTGATCGACACAAAGTGGGTATACATGAATAAATTGAATGAAGATGGACAAGTTACAAGGAACAAAGCTAGATTGGTATGTAAAGGATATGCATAGGTTGAAGGAATCGAATTTGAAGAGACATTTGCCCCAATTTCCAGAATGACATCAATCTGATTTCTTTTAGCCTATGCATGCTCCAAAAATATTAAAGTGTATCAGATGGACGTAAAATCATCTTTTCAGAATGGGGAACTTGAATAAGAAGTCTACATTGAACAACCAGAAGGATTTCAGTTGTCAGAGAACACATATTATGTGTGTAAATTAAAGAAGGTCGTGTATGGTCTAAAACAGGCTCCTAGAGCATGGTACTCTAGATTGGATAAATATCTAAAGCAGGTAAGGTTCAGAAAAGGAAGTGCAGACAACAATCTCTACATCAAGGTAAGTCAAGATAGTATTTTATTAATTGAAGTTTATGTTGATGATATTATTTTTGGTAGTGATGATGACAGGTTAAGCCATAAATTTGCAAAGGATATGAAAAATGAATTTGAAATGTCATTACTTGGAGAACTATCCTTCTTTCTTGGACTTCAGATACATCAAAGCAACCAAGGAATTTTATTTCTCAAACCAAGTATATAAGAGAAATGATAAAGAGGTTCGGAATGGAATATTGAAACCAATTATCAATCCCATGCAAAACAATTGCAAGTTGAGAAAAGATGATGATTCAAAGTCTACAGATCAGAGGCAATACATGTCAATGATTGGTAGCCTACTATATGTGACAACATTCAGACCAGACGAAATGCAGGTAGTTGGACAAGTGACACGATTTCAAGCAGCACCAAAGGAATCACATGTATTAGTAGTGAAGAGGATTTTCAGATATATCAAAGGAACATAAGAGTTTAGATTATGGTATCCAAAAGGAAAGGATCTATCACTTATTGCCTACATAGATGAAGATTGGGTAGGTTGTATTGATGACCGATAAAGCATCAGTGGAGCAATGTTCTACTTGGGTGAGTATTTAGTATCATGGCTAATCAAGAAACAATCATCAATATCTTTATCTACTGCCGATCCATAGTATATTTCAGCAACAACATGTTGTACACAGGTTCTTTGTATGAAACAAACTCTGACAGATATACAGGTTGAGCATGCTGATCCCATTCCAATCTATTGTGATAATAGACGCACCATCAATATCTCAAAGAACTCGGTGATGAACTCCAAGACAAAGCACATTCCAATCAAGTATCACTTTCTACGGAAATAGGTTGCAGAAAAAAACATCAGAGTTGAGTATGTGGGCACAAAAGAACAAGTGGCATACATATTTACAAAACCACTTCCACGTGAAGCCTTTGAGTATCTTCGCCAGAGACTCAGAGTTATTTATACTCCAAAATGAATTCTTTTGAATTCTTATCTTATATGTCTTATATGTACACGAGGAAGTACCATAAAAAGGGCAATTCAGTTAGGGGGAGTAGCCCCATATGGAAATATACCTTTGCCATTGATGACAAAGGGGGAGAGATTTATTAGATGCAGAGGACATAAACATGATTCCAGGGGGAGAAATGGTCACCAAGATGTAGAGGATAGAGGCATGGTTCTAGGGGGGGCATGAGTGATATGATTTTAGTATTGCATCATAGTGTTTCCATCAATGCCAAAGGGCGAGATTGTTGATTAAGGTTGGTTTTCATTGATGCCAACCCTTGAAGAAAGTCCGGTAGAAAAAAGGTTTGGCTAATGGACCCAAGATTGTTTGATGTAAAKATGAATCATTATTGTATTGTCATAGTTSATAAGAAGTACAAATGGATGAACTCCAAAGTGGTCCCCTTATGGTGAAAGCCCTCATGGGAAGACACTTTGCGGATTGAGTTATCCTAGAAGTATGGTTAGAGAACCCATGCTTAATTGTGGAATAATGAGATGAAGGTCTATGAATTTTTCAGTGAAACTATCCTAGATGTATAGTGCTTGTCATGCTATTTCTGGTGGTATGTGGAACGTCGCGTAACTCCTCACGGTTAGAGAGTTATGGCCCTGTAAAGTTGGAGAACCCTCATGAGTCATCTAGAAGCCCCTAATAGTCAAAGTGTTTGCAAAATAAATTATTTAAATAATAAAGTTTATGTAAAACTCCCTATAATAAGGAAAGTGGAATGCTACATGAAAGTATAAATAAGAGGAAAGGCTCTCTCATTTAAACACACTTGAACACATTGAATATATTTTGTTGTGTGAGGCTTATTGCAAGTACTCATTGATACATCTGAAGTTGCGAAAGTCTGAGATAGTACGAAGGGTTGACGGTGAAATTCTCAGAATTACAACGAATACTAAAAACAACTTATTTTCTGAGGCATACGCGGGATGACAATGTATTAGGGTGTGTACATACTGAGGCATACGCGGGATGACAATGTATTAGGGTGTGTACATGTTGGTAAAGCCATGGAAACTTGAGAAGATGAATATGAAAAGGTTCTATATTATGAGATCAAGCTCCCAGGAAGGTGTACAGTGCTAAGATACATTAGATCTATCCATTGGTTCAAAAGGTATGTCTTATTTCTATGAATAGTTTGATTTTGATGTATGCATGAGAAATGGTTATAGATATTTGAGGGTTCTACCTAGAGAGACTAGTGGTTGCATGGGATCTTTTGCATAATCCAGATCTACAGAAACATAGTACTGGTATATTTATCATTGATACTTCTTGTTGAGGAACATATTGTGTTTCTTGGCATATGGCTAAGGGTTTTTGTGGTACATGGTTGAGGGATTGTATTTGTGAAGTGGTTGATGTATTGAGAGGCTGAATATTAGAAAGAGTTTGATGAGTAGATCATGTGAGGGTTATTATAATTATTCATGATTACACAAACCTATATGGCACATGAATAGAGAGAGATACATATGCTTTGGGTAAAGGTTATGTATGAGGATGCATGCACAGGGAACAATTATAGTTTGGATATAGTGACATATTACAGATCTATGTGAAAAAGTTATAGAGGATCAAAAGTTTTCACGAGAAAGAAAACCCTAGTTTTCAAAAGGCATATGTAGGATGCATAACAGTTTGATCGCATACATACGCGGGATGCATAACATATAGGGTGCGTACATACGCATGATGCAACACTACAGGTCATGTACCTGTTGTATTTTGTTGATACATGTTTAGTTCAGGTACATATTGATTAAAGGGAAGTTGTACAGGTTGGATGCAGGTCAATGGTACAGATTGATAACGTTGTACAATGGTATATCTCACAGTGAGTGTGACAATGGTTCCATCATTCTAATTCTACTTCAGGGAAGTTGGAAGAGGCAAGGATAGGTGGTTGTATCCACATTCTGGTTGTAGCCAAAGAACTTAGGGGGTTGTAGCCTCCTTCTGGTTGTAGCTAGAGAATTGGGGAGTTGGAGCTTCCCTCAGGTTGTAATTGAGAAACTATGGGGTTGGAGACTCCTTCCAGTTGTATCTGGAAAGAAAAGGAAGTTGGTTCTTCCAATGAATGTAATTCTTCAAGACATATAAGAAAAATCATTCCGTGGTTTTCTCCCGCTTTGAGTTTCCACGTAAAACACTGGTGTACTGTGTATGTGTATGATTGTTTATTTGTTCATTGTTTATTTACTCTGCAGTTACTGGATGATAATGCTACATTGATATAAAACTTGGATTATATGGTTAAAAAGGATATTATTTCTCTATTACTGATTCACCCCCCCTCTCAGTAATCCAACAATTAGAAAAATACTTTTGACACTTTGCAGAAGGTAATGAGGATGCAGACGAAAGTGTGGAATCTCTTAGATGGAGGGAGCTGATTATATAATTCCAAAGGAAAAACATGCATTCATGCATGAAGCAAGGATTAGGAGGGATATAATCCAAAATAATATGATCCATTGAGGATTATGAAGTATCTATCCATGTTCCCATTGATGGTAGCAGCCATGAAAAGAAGCACGCATTCAGTTTGAATTTAGAAGAAGTCTTCTTCGAAAAGAAGCCTTAAAGTATCCCTAGATGTCCATCCTCATCTTGGATCCTATGATGAAAGGAAGAAGTTGGAATCTTCAAGGCATGGAATCTATAGAAAAATCCATCGACCCAAGAGCTAAACAAAAACATGAGGAAGAACATGAAGATTCCAAGAGAGAAAGAAAATCTAGAAAAACCATTCATTATATCAAGAATCACAAGACTACCAGCTTGGTTTGAACCCACTAGAAGCAATCAAGCATAAGAAATGGAAGTTGTGATTAAGAACCGTGTATGAAATACATATTAATGGAAGCATTGTGAGATTCATAACTAAAGGTTCTCCCAGATGGAGGGAGAAGACTATGATGATAGCTTGTTCCAGTAACTAGACATACCTCTACCTAAGCCATTATATCTTCTGCAATATCCATGGGTTAGAGTTTACATCAGATAAATGTAAGGACCGTTCTCCTCAACAAAGTAATTGAACAAGAAGTGTATGTATAACAACCTCAAGGTTTTGAGGTATACTAGAAAGAGACCCTTGTATGTAGATGGAAGAAGATCTTGTATGGATTCAAACAACTTGGTGCAGAGCCTCTCATGCACAACATAAGCATGGTGATTTTTTTTTATAATAGAGATAATGTATTAGAATGGTTACTCAGAAGTCCAGGATGATGGATTGCTAATCCATGAAAAACTCTCATGATGACAGAAGAAGCGCTACTTGGATATGTTTCAGTTTGAGCCTTGCCACGATGTCATGATCTAGCAGGAAACAAAAGTACTGAATTCAACCATGATATATTGTAATGATCAGAGCTATATGAAGCCTTCAGAGAAAACCAACGTTCCATACAGACCGAAGTACATTGAGATAAATAATTACATTCTCTGTGATGAATTCGAGAAAAGAGAAGTGGTTCTCCAATATATCTCCATAGATGAGCAGATAGCAGATATTTTGGTAAAGCATTTGTCCAAGATGAAAAAGTTTGCGTACTCAAGAAACAAGCTGGAGCTTGTGGAGATGACTTCCTTATTGAAAAAGGAAGAGATTACTCCCAGGTTGGGAGGGAGCACTGATTTGTTATTGATTTATGCACAATCATTTTTCAGTTCGAAAAATGGTACAAGATGATCAGTTCCTTTCCAGTTCAGAAAATGGTTTGAGATTTCTGACGGATAGACATTTTCCAATTCGGAAAATGGTCCAGATCGGATAGTCATTTTCGTAATGAAAATGGTTTGATAGATTATTGATGTACCATAGGCAATGATTCCCCTTGTGGCCAGTGTGGGGAAATGGTATAGGACAATCATTCTTCTTGGAAGTCACTCTGAGTAGTGGTCAAGTAGAATGGTATGCCTCACTGGGAAGTCATTCTTTTGAAGTTCATAGTTGTGAGCAGTTTCGAAGAATGGTCTGTTTTGGAGGTTGGTGTAGGACAATCATTTCCATTAGGAAATTGTCCAGACAATCATTCCCTAGGGTTGACTCATTCTCTCCAGGTTGCACTATGTTTAGTGCCGGAGGAATGGCCCAGTTCAGTGAATGGTCTAGGTTCAACAATTAGGGATCGGAATTCCCTAGGGCAGACTCATTCTATCCAAGTTGTACTATGTTTAGTGCCAGAGGAATGGCCCAGTTAGGTGAATGTTCCAGGCTCAGAAATATGCGACAATTATTATTCTATGATTGAAAAGAATATTCTAGATATCCCATGGCCGATGTTTTACTTTCTGAGGGAAAATTCTCTTCCAGATATCACAAATGTGAGTGGAAGAATTGCCCAGATGACTCAGTTTATATCATGATATTTTTTTTCGTGCAGGTTGATATCAGATGATATGATTGCTATGGAGAATGTATGTGTATGGATGATATAT
Source organism: Picea sitchensis (assembly GCA_010110895.2). Lineage (NCBI taxonomy): Eukaryota > Viridiplantae > Streptophyta > Pinopsida > Pinales > Pinaceae > Picea > Picea sitchensis. The sequence goes on along the minus strand of SNQJ01S0145295.1, from coordinate 13,654 downwards.
GTATGCTAGTGTGGTGGATGTGTTCCACTGGTTGTGACTATGTGTCACTGATTAAGTAGCCATGTGCTACTTGGTGCAGCCGTGTACCAATGGATTGTAGTTGTGTACTACTATGGATGGACACAATTGTGTTCTGTTGAATGACATTGTTCTGGTTTCCATGTAGAGTATCAGTAGTGTTGAAAATTATTATCAGCTAGATGGATAGTCAGTGTGCTTGTGGTCAGACATTCTCTAGGTGGAAAATGGTCTAGATAGAATAGATTGTTGGTGGACAGGTATTCTCTCTGTGGAGAATGGTCGAGGTTGAGAGTTTGTTGACATGTCATGGAATAGTATTTTCCTAAGGCACAAATTGTGGATCGATTAGGAAAATGGTTCAAGACCGATATTTTCTAAGGCCTATAGGTTGGGACAAAGCTCTATAGTACATATGAATCGATTAGAAAATAGTCCTTGATTGGCATTCCTATAGGAATGGTCTCTGTATTCCATGGAGTATCTTTTAGAATATGTTGGGACAATCATTCTTCTAGGACATATGTCCAGATTAGAAGAATGGTCCTTGTATCACTCTGTGGAGTGAGTGACTTATTCAACATCATGCCTGATTACTCAGATGGAGTATGGCTTCGAGAGGTGTTTCAGTTGATGCTATCATATGATAGTGATGATGGTGCTCGTGATATAATCATGAGATAGTATGTACAGATATGATGATGCTACTAGTTGAATGGTATGTTTGTGCTCAAGACCATTTCCTTCAATACTTCCCTAGCTAGGAGGGAGTGTTGATATTATGGTAATTGTGGGAGGTATTTACCTCCACGTGTAACCCCGACAAGAATAGAATATTCTGGGAATCAAGAAGAAACCCTAAAGCATTGAACATAACCCTAGAAGTCAAGTCAACTCAAGGAAATATTTAATAGTAAGTGTTTAGCCTCCAAAATGAGAAGTCGGCCCAGACAGCTCAGGAAAAGCAATATAAATACAACAAGCTAGATCTCATTTGGTACACACAGCTCACAACTATAGAAATGTACAAGTGCACACTGCAGAAACTGGGTAAGTGCGCAAGTCTAGAGAGTCACTGCAGCTGCAGCTACTGCAATCTGTATTCTCAGTTTAGGCTTGGAATTTATATTGGTTATGGTTTGGAATTTCTGTCCTGTATTCTTTCTCTAGAGAGAAATACGCTACATTGATTTGCTATTAGGCCTAGGGTTTTCTTCCAGAATCATTCTCTGTCAAGGTTAAGGTGCTCGGGGGTGGCTTCGGCCTATGGTTGGGTGACAACATTGATATATTGTCTATGGTTAAACAATCACATCTATTATTTCTAACACATATTCCACAGGTACTCAACCACTTGGCATCCATAAAACACCTCGAAAGCTCTTTTTCAAGCCACTCTCCACTTATCAACTTGACCTATAGGGGCATCTCTTCATAAGTATCACTTTCCATCTCACCTCCCTCGTAGGGTCACCCAGGACATCCCCTTGTGTTGGATTATTCCTTCATAGAAGCGAGCGAGGGTTTATTTGAGGTGACAATGTGTAGAATATCCCACCATTATTGCCACCCAATGGATTGGGTTAGGCTTTTCCCAACCTACAGTTTGTGTGATAACATATCCAACAATCTAATTTAAAAATTTCAGGTCTAAGTTTATGCACACTAGATGTTTTCATGATCTCATTTGTACCTAATAGTTTACATTTATGCTATAGATGTTTTTATGGTCTCATTTACACCCAACAATTGACATTTATGTTCGATGAGTGTTTTTGTGGCCTGATTTGTGCCAAACAATTCGAAGGTCTAATATATTCCCAACATTCACTACAAAGTTTTTTTTGTCTTTTATCCCTTTTATAATCCAAAAATAATATAATGAATAAAAGTGGTAAATGAATGTTTGCATTACAGGGTGTGCAAAAGATTTATATCAAGAGTTGTGTGGTTTAGAATTTTAAAGTTAAAAATATTATTATTAATAATAGAACTATTTAATATTGTTTATAATAAGAAGCAAAGACCCAAATCCACTATAGATAGACACTGAGTATATGATGATATAGATACAAAAATTATATAGAGACAAGATATCCAAGGTATTTGAAGGAAGTTTTTACAAGGTCATGCTTAGATTCTTCAACATATGATGATATGAATAAGAAATTATATAGACATAATATATCCAAGGTATTTGAGGGAAGTCTTTGGAAGGTCATGCTTAGATTCTTCAACATATATCTTATGTTATAAGGTGGTTAGTGCATTATTCAAATTCTCCAAATGATCTACTAGTGTCTTAGTATAGATGTGGATTTCATAAAAAATGATTGGCACAAAAATTTGAAGATATATTTACATAAAGTTTTACCCTTTAAGTCTTGAAATTTTGTTGAAGCATTATAGAGTTCGAATGTCATCACTTGGAACTATTAGTGACCTTGATGAATTCAAAATGATGTCTTTTCTTGATCAAACAATAGCTAGAATGTGTTGAGATTGTAGTAAGGAAGGTCTTTCATAAACATTGTAGTGTCTTAACATGATGGGGGACAATGAAACATAGGATGAGTTGATTAATTAAATGTTTTTCTAAGTCCAACTTAGGAAACAATTGTTGATATGTTATAATCTTCAGTTGACTTTATTGAGTACCTTTTATAAAGATTAAAGTGAAACTAATTTAAGTTGTGGTATTTTGATCTTGACCATAGATCTCATCTTGATGGAGAGAGTATATCTCAGCCCTCCATCATGTTGGATATTAGGGTTTCACTTACTCAACAAAGTATATGAGAAGATCGACTTGGCTAGGGGGTGCACTTGAGAGAGAAGATTGGATTTCTGAGAGAGATCGGTTGTATGTTTGCTGGTGAGATTTTTTGCAAGAGGACGGAGGAGACATTAAAAAGTGGATCGACTCATCTCTTCACCAAGTCATAGAGGTATTATTCATATTTGACATGGACTAGTTAGAGTGAGACATGGGTGATGTAGGAGGGCCATACTATTGCATGGAGGATCACATTATCTTCCTTTGTTTCGTTATGGGTGTCTTTTGGAGGGTTTTAGGAAGGCCGTGCGATTTTATTGAGGAGGGTTTTGCTGAGATTGATCAGCTATTGGATGAGGTCGATTTACCATTGTAATAGATCTCTATATTTTCCTGCATAATAATACAAATCCACAAATTTGTTGCACTGGTTTTCCCTTTGGGGTTTTTCCAGGGACAATTGTCCAAAAACAAGTGTGTACAAGTGTTTTGATTGCTGTTATTCTTTACTGCGTGATCCTGGTTATTATTTCTACTACATATTAAATTTTTCTGAAAAGAAAACCTGGATAAATTAGTTAAAATAATTGAAAAGTGAAATGGGTTTTTAGAAATTTCACATGGTATCAGAGTAGGAAAAGAAAAGGATACAACATCTTATCATATTTAAACATATATGAAGTGGATCATACAGATCTAAGCACAGATCAAGGTAGTCTTAATATTTCTACAACAAGGATTTGAACGTTGAGGGTTTGAACAAAATGACCATGAGTTTGAGGGTAGAAGACATGTTACAAGGGGCTTAGAATTACCCCACATGGAAAGAAAGGATGACAATGATATTATAAGTTAATGATGTGTCATATCATGTCATTGAAAAGGCAACAAATCCTATGGGTGCATCTGAATTAGTCATCTAGAAGAAAGGTGAGGCCAAGGCAAAGATGGGATAAAGGACCATGTGGTCCCACATATATAAGGAAAAGTTGATGCAAAATATATGTGGAAATACCTAAGTAAATTCTACCAAAACAAAAATGAAAACAGAGTGATGGCTCTGCACAAGAAATTGCATGGGACCAAGATGGCCAAAGGTGGGGGTGTAATACCTTATCTTACGAGGACAAAACATATCAAGTATGAACTTGCAATAGTGGGAGGAAAGGATGAATATCCAGAGTTGGTGCATATTGCATTAGATGGATTTTCTAAGTCATGGGACATTTTTTTCTATGATGTGGTATCTCAGGAGAAGCTCCCCGATTGGTTGCGTATCTGGGATGATTTTGTGCAGGAAGAGATTAGAATTGGTCAATAAGGAACATCATATTCAACTCATGTAGTGGAGGAAGAAGGACTGGCCCTTGTAGGTAAACCAAAGGGAAAGAAGAAGAAGAAAGGTGGAAAGAAAAACATTGACTTCTAAAAATTCAAGTGTTTCCAATGTCACAAGATGGGACACTTTGCATCACAATGTCCAAAGAGGATGAGAAATAATAAACCACAAATGCTTCAACAGGAGTGGATGAGTTTGCCAAGTCATTTGAGGAGGATTTCTGCTTCATATCCTGTATGTGTAGTGCAATTGTTTCAGACATGTGGTTTGTAGAAAGTGGTGCATCTTGTCATATGAAAGGGTGCAAAGAGTGGTTTACTAGTATACAAGAGGGAGGCATAAATCTAGTCATTGAGTTAGGAGATGACAGGCTCTATAAGGAACATGGAGTTGGCACAGTCTCATTTTAGAGGGAGTCTGGGAAACCACTATGATTCAATGACGTGTTATATGTTCCAGGGTTGACCAAGAACCTCATTTCAGTCTCTACTCTTGAGGAGAAGGGGTACGAGGTCACTTTCCATAAAGGAAGGGTGTTCATCAGATCTAGTGGGTTAAGTGAGAAAATGGACATGGTGATTGGGGTTTGAGAGGAGAAAGTATACAATAAACAGGTTCAACCAGGGAGAGCATTAGAGAATATCACCAAAAACATAGGTGAGTTATGGCATAGGAGGATGACACACATTCAATTTGGTTCTTTGGGGATTTTGAGGGAGGCAGTCACTGGATTTCCTGAGTTTACAGTTGAGAGGCATGACCCTTGTAAGGCTTATGCATTGGGAAAGTATGCTCGAAAAACCTTTTCATCTAGTGAGCACAAGTCCAAGGGAGTATTGAATTTGATACACTCTTATGTATGTGGACCTATTTTTGAACAAGTTGTAGGTTGGGAAAATCCCGACCCAACCACAAAATCATGTGATACAACTATGGGACACTACACCCAATGCCACCTTGATGTAGGTCCCGCACTTGGGGGGTGACTAAGGTCACTCCATGGAGGAGATCCCAGAGACCCTAGGGGGAATGAGAAGGATGAAGGGAGGTGTAAGGAGAAGTCCCTATAAGGTCAAGTGATGGAAGAATATATTGGTTGAAAATTGTACGTAAAGAGAGGTAAATGGATACCGAATAAAGAGATAGTTTCTAGTGCACCTATACCTGCCTGAGACATAAGTAAAGACACTTTTCCAATCAAGTATAGTAATGGATCAACAAGTTAAGATTGCTGTACCTAAAATATAACATCATACAAGTTAGTAAATCAAAAAAAAATTACATCCAAATTAGAAATTAAAAGGTCTATATTAGTGTTGGCTCTTGACCAGGTTTTGTGGAAACTCTGGTCATGTTTGAACAATTTTGGGACTTCAACAGGCTGGTCGAAGATGAAGCACCAGGAGAAGCGGAGATCGCGGGATCTCGCCCCCTTTTGTGAGATTTTTGGGTTTAGGATTTATGTAACGGGTATGGGATGTTGGCCCATGGGTCTTAACCATGCTTAGGCCCTTTTTGTAATGTATAAATAGATATCTAGGCGATGTAAGAAACACACTAGATCTAAGAGGTATGCGGTGCTAAGTGATGCATTGTGCTAAGTGCAAGTGATGTAAGCGGTTGGATCTATGTGATTGAGTTAGCTCTGTGCATATTGTGTATTGAGAACTTGCAGGGCTAAGTGCAAGTGATTGTAACAAAGGCTCTGTGTTGTGCCAAGCTCGGGGAAGGAGGATCTGGCAAGGTGCGCGCATATCTCTTGTCCTATGTGGATTTGGTTTTGAGGCTCTGTGCATGTAAGGAGATTGACAAAAGATAATAAAGAAGAAGAAGATTTGGTGGACATAGCCCCAGGCTGGGGGTGAACCACATATATCATGTGTTATGGTTGCTTTGTGTGATTGATGTGATTTATACGTAGTGCTATCATCTTTATGTATGTTAGATGCATATGATATAGTATCTCAGTGTTTAGTAATGTGAATGAATGCTAGATCTGCTCGATTTCTATATGGTAAGTTCTTGGGTGTGTTAGATCTTGTTGAATACTGCGCTGTTCTATAATTAGGATTTTACCTGCGATGTGAATAGGGGTTAAATGATAATGAATGTTAACTGCTAAGTGCTCTATTAAGTATTGTAATCAGAGATCTGTGTCCCAGCTAGGTTGCAGACACTTGAGTCCTGCAACCACCCATGCCTCTACCTCGGGTGAGACTTCATCTGCTTCGCAGGTGTTTCCGAAAGGGCCGATAGTTAGGTTTTTGTTGGTGCACTGTTTTAGCTTTGAACCCTGGGTCTGCCACTGTGCCAACAATTAGTTAGCAATGTCAACAATAAAACTAGTAAGCAATGTGGACCGAAAATAACACTTCAAGACTGAATAAAGATGGCTGTCATAAAATTAAATTTATGCAGCAGTATATCAGCCTTATGGCTATAACATTCAATTAAGTACAAAATAAAATCTGACCATAAAAAATTTCCAAAATCTAGCACAATAGATGCACCTAGTTTAGTAGGTTGAACTAGCAAATTTATAGGGTTAGTCTAGGGTTAGTTTGTGAGATATTAGAAGTTAGGGTTAGAGTTTAAAGTATCCCTAATGGTTGTAAGTTAGTTTTTCTATAGAAATAATAATTTGTGGGAGGAAGATGACGCCCTAAGGGACGAATAATCCCCAAGGCATCAAGATCATTATCCAAAAGAGATAACTTCAAAACTTGAAATTTGTACGTTTACCAAGGCAACAATTTATTTTTCCCATGCAATAAGTAAATGAATAGTGCCTTTAAGAAAGGGTAAATGGAGTCAACATAATATGAAGAATCTATATAGGCTACTTCCTTGGGGGTGTAAACCCTTTTACTCCCCAAGGAAAGATTCTCTTAGGCAGGGTTTTAACTAGGAGGGTGTATGCAATTATACTCCTCTTAGTAAACCCTTATGAAGCAATATCCCCTTAGAAATAAAATGGCGGAAACACAAGCAGGGGTGTATGCCCTTATACTACCTACTTGGCTCAAAAACATAGAACCTTTAACTTGTACAAATGATAATAAAATTAAATAAATGACACCTTCAAGCATTAAAAGGCAATAAAAGCTAGACTAACCACCAAAAAAGAAATGAAGATATCCTTCCAAGGATAACACACCATATCCATCAACCATAACCAAGACATATCCATAAACAAAAGCACAAGAGAGAGAACTAGCCAAAGAGAGAGAAAATTTCAATCTAAGAGCCTCTAACAATGGAGAGTTATGTTATGAAAATGAGATCTTATGATCTCTATTTATACAAAATGTAGCTAACATAGTTTCTCCACATAATATTAGGGAAAAAAAATATTAGGGGTCAACAACCCTAATCTTTTCCCTTTACAAATACAATATTTAAAAATTCTCTTTAATTTCACTTTTGCACAATGAAAACCCTAAAACAAAAGTGACATTATCCCTTGAAGGAGGACATTTTGGAAAACTGAGCAAGTCGTTGGAGTTGGGCTGAAAAGTAGGTCCTCCAAAGGCCATGTGGAAATCATCTGGAGCCTCTCCACCTTAAAATTCAATGTGTCATGCTCTGATTTATCATCAACCACCATATGCTCCTTAAATGTGTTGTCAAGCCCATAGGGAGTGACATTTTCCCCCTTTTGGGCAAGTCGTTTGGCATGAAAAGGGTGGGATATGTATATCCAGCTATCTCCTAGGCCTCCAAAAGAATCTCTCTATCGTCTACCATGTGGGCCTATGCCATCCTTCTCGTGGGCTAGTTTCCCTCATGGAAGCCCAAGTTAGGCTTGTTCTTCCAAAACTGGCCACCAACCTATACCTGCAAGACAAATGGATACACCCTCCAAGGATAATAATTCAAAACATCATGATGAGTGAATCAAGTCAATACAAGATCCATTAAAGCATGTATACCAGGATTACATCATACAAACATGTGCTTAAGAAACTAGACGTTTTGCCAAGTATGGTTGTGGGTGGATTGGCATGGTACTTATTTTCAATGGATCAAACCCCATAAGTCTAGGAACAACCCTATATGAGTCATGTGAATGAAATGAAATGGACGTGGGAAGCACTCAATGGGAATGGGGTTCATGATATGCAAGGGTCCATAGTATCTCATTTATGGGTGCCTTTGTGGAGGGTGTGTCACACCTTCGTCCATAATGCATTTTTTTCAAGCCCATGAATTTCCTTTTATCTTTCTTTCTTTGTATTTTATTTCAATATAGCATAGGGTGAGTTGGAGGCCACTCCCCTGACGTGGCGACCAGATATCGACAGTGTCACTATTGGCACAGGGGCAGACCCAAGGTTCAACTCCAAGAGAGCACCAACAAGCCCTAACTAATGGCCCTTTCGGATACACTTGCAAAGCAGATGCAGTCTCACCCAAAGCAACTATGGGGGGGTTGGAGGACAGAGATGTCTACAACCAGGGGAAATATCAAGTGGGTCCAATACCATAACAATACACCATTCATATGTCACTTATCAACTTAGATCTACTCTTCCCATCTATTTATCATATCTAACATGGTAATGCAATCACAGTATATCAAATGGAAAAGATAGAAGACCAATCACACATAACACAAGATATATGTGGTTCAACCTCTCTCTAGGGATACGTCCACATAACTATGCTTTATAATAGATTAAGATGAAGCATAAGGTTCTTGTCTATGCTCTTAGCTAGAAAATCTTCTCTCTTCTCCTCTCTTTCTCTCCCCTCCCTACACACCCAGCTGCAGGGTTGATCTTCGCACCCAGCTGAAGATCTTACAATACCAGAAGGCTTTCCCGCTTAGCACTTCTCTCTCCCACAACAATAATCTCTCACAACATACCAACAACTAGATCGATACTAGTAACAATGACAACAACCCAACCCAGGTCCTCTTGAACTTTATTTATACATTACAATAGCTCACTGACATCCTTAGGATGAATCTTAGGTGTCAAAACCCTAGATACCAAAACCCTAGGTGTCTAAAACCCTAGGTCAACTTGAATCACATTTTCAGGGCTTTGCTAGCCTATCTTTACTTCCTTCTCACGCGATGCTCCAAAGCATCCAACGATGGATTTTTCCACTTGCTGAGTTGTCCACGATCCTTTTTCCTTGCTGAGTTGTCATCCTCGATCTCCTCATCCAATGACTTTCTTTCTCGGGCTTCACTTCGTCTTTTCTTCTCTTTTTCTCACTTCGACCCAGTAATAGTCACTGTGTCTTCCACACAGTTCGCATTTCTCCTTTTCTTCCTTGATCTTTGMTTACTTCCATAGCCAAGGGCCAAYARGCCCCCAACACTCACCTGTGACTCATCTCAAGGCACTTCATATTTGATTCTTCTGTATTACTTTGACTTCAGACTGCGCAGTGCAACCTCTGATTTCTGTTGGATGCATCCTCTCCTTCSTTGTGTAGACTGTATTTTCTGTGTCTGGTACCCAGTTTCAACTGCACCTAGAACCTAGAACCTTTTCCTTCATGCTTCTACTGAGAGCTGTGAGGCAACTGGTTGTCATAATACAACTTCAGCCAGCTCCCATTCACTAATCCTTCCTTCCATTCTCCCTTGAAGGTCTTCAACTATGCAACTCATCCTTCTGTAACACAAGCGACCTCATATGTCCCGAGCCAATGTGTTATGAACTTCCCAGGATGCTTGATGAACTTACTGTCATATACCAGTACCAAACCACCTTGTTTAAATGCCTTCTTCTTGATGTTCCTGTCATGGTAAGCCTTCTCTCTTTCCTTCTCTACTTGCTAATGGAATCCTGCAACAAATCTGTCTTCTTCCATTTCGACCAACTATGCAAGCCTCTATTGAAAAATGCTAGTGTCATCCATATCTGTAAAGGCAACAATTCTTAAGCTTGGCACCAAGTATTCCATTGGAACAACAACTTCGAGACCATAAACCAACTTGAAGGGGGTCTGCATTTTTAACTTCTTGCAAGTGGTTCTATAGGCCAAAAGTACTGCTGGTACTCCTAAATCCCAGTCATCCCTGTTCACAATGCAAATCTTGTTTAGTGCTGTCTCCAAAATCTTGTTGAATGCTTCCACTATCCCATTTTCTTGTGGATGGTAAGGTGTGCTCTTCTGATGGCGGACTGCAAATTCCTCAGTTAAGGCTTCAACAATATTATTTATGAAATATGTGCCTTGATCACTCATAAGGATATTTGGGCATCCAAACCTGGTTATGATGTCATCAAATATGAAGCGCGTAGCTGTGGTTGCACTACATTCCTTGACTTCTATTGCTTTGGCCCATCTAGTCAAGTACTCTGTTGCTGTAATTATGTACCTTTCTCCTGTACGCTTTCCTGGTGGGTTTATAGGTCCCACGAAATCAATGGCCCACTTCTCAGATTCTTGTAAGGTCATCCGTGGTGGTAATGGAATTTCATCCCTTCAAGAAGGTTTTCCAACTCTTTGGCATACATCACAGGCTTTGGAATAGTCTTTAGCATCTTTGTGGAAGGTAGGCCACCAAAGGCCAACTCTCAGAATCTTCTACGTAATTGCTTTTCCTGCGTAATGTCCTCCTGTGATGCCTTCATGAGCTTCTATGAGGATCAATGGTCGTTCTACCTCCATAACACATCTTCTTAGTATCTCATCAGGTCCCATCTTATATAACTGTCCAACTATAAGCAAAAAGTCTGTAGCACACACTACTAGTTGTTTCTTCTGGGGAATTGTATATTCAGTAGGTGCCATTCCTGTTGACAGGAACTTGACTATTTCTGCGAAGTGGTCATCAATATTTCTAATGGATAGTAGTTGTGCATCTGACAGTTCATCCTCCAAACTGGTCGACTCTTCACCATGTTCCAACCTCGAAAAGTGATTAGGAACTTTGTTCATTCTCCCTGGCTTTACTATGATCTCAAGGTCATATTCCTGAAATAGCAGAAGCCATCTGCATATTCTCCCTCCCAACACTGGCTTATTGACTAGGTATTTCAACACAGAGTGATTAGTAAACATTTTAAAGTGCTCTCCCAACAAGTAGTGGTGGAATTTATGCATCGCATACACCATGGCTAACCCTTCTCGCTCAGTGATGATGTAGTTGACCTCAACAGTTGATATCTTCCTACTAGAAAAATATAATGGGTGATCAATCTCTCCTTCACTAGGTTGTGCTAACACTGCTCCTAAGGAAATGGAAGATGCATCAACATGTACATGAAACTCCATGGTCCAATCTAGGAAAACCAGAATGGGCGCAACGACCATATTCTGTTTCAATGTGTCGAAGCTCTGCTGGCATTCTTCTGTCCAACTGAACTGACAATCTTTCTTCAACACTTTCTCCATGGGTGCTATAATTTGGGCATATCCTTTAATGAACTTCCTGTAATATCCTTTGTGTCCCAACATAGTGCGTAGCTATTTGATTGAAGTAGGAGGTGGTAGATCAACTATAATGGAAAATTTAGATGGATCAACCAACAATCCCTGCTTGCACACAATATGACCTAACAACACTCCAAATGGTGAGAAGAAGATGCACTTTTTTAGGTTCAAGGCAATTTGACACTGTATGCATTTATCCAACATTAGCCTTAGACATCCAATATGATTCTTCAGTAAACTAAAAACAATCCAATCATCAAAATATGCTTCTAGAAATTTATGCAAAACCTCCTTGAATGCTTCTACCACCACCCTATAAAATATGGCTAGGGCATTCTTCAATCCAAATGACATCATTGTATTTTGGTAGGATCCCCATTCTGTTGCAAATGTGGTCTTATGGAAATCTTCCTTGGCAATCTGAATCTGATGGTATCCTAAAAATCCGTTTGTAAAAGAATATACGTCCTGGCCTCCCACATTCTCTAACACTTCATCAATGAATGGTGTAGGGAAGGGGTCATGCAAACAAGAATCATTCAGCTTCCTGAGATCTACGCATATCCTGATCTCTCCTGTCTTCTTGTCCTGTACCACCATAGGGATAATCCATTCGAACTCTTCGACAGGTTCTATAATCCCTCCTTCTAGCATTCCATCGAGCTTAATCTTCACTTTCTCTTTGTACTTAGGGTTCAGTCTGTAAGGTCTCTGTTTGAATGGTCTTGCATCTAGATTCAAAGGGATCCTCATCTCTCCCATAGGCCCTTTAATGCCCTTCATATTAGTGAACTTGGTTGGAAACAAGTCCTAATATTCATGTAGTAATTCTGTGATCTTGTCAATGGTAGTAGCATCCTAATAATCTCCAACATTAGCAAGCTTCAGGGTCTGTTCTGTTCCAATATTGATCTTATTAATCTTGATTGGATGTCCAATGAATGGTAACTCAAGTCCTGGTCCTTCCACATCTCTTTTTCCGTCTGTTTCTGTAATGTTCACCTTTCTTGGATCATCATCTTCATCAACATTGATGTTGTAACAACCTTGCAATTTTTGTAGAGGCGCAGTCCATTCATCCTCATCTTTCTCCAAAGGGAGGCTAGAGGCATCCTCAAATACTTTCTGTCTAACAACCTGTAGTGTTTGATCTACTAAAGGATATTGACTTTCAAATAAGAAGGTGGTTACAAAATTCTGAGTCATAAATTTCCAATCTGTAATGATGAGGCCCAACTCTTCTTGAAGGTACCAATTGATAGGTGTCGTTTCCAGTGTGTTGATGAATTTGTGTACCCACTGTTCTTGAGGAGAATTTCTCCAGGCTTCTTCATAGCTTCACACATGGTCCTTTGGGTAGCTTCAACCTGTGTACCGAAATTCGCAGCCTTCCACTTGTGCTGAGAATCTCACTGTCATCAAGGTACGACATTGTACCCAGTCTGCAATGTTGTTTTTGTATGTCCCCCACCATCTTGCTGGGGTTGCTTTTAGGGCCTCATCCATCGCCAACAATCTTTGTTGTGTTGGTAAACTTTCTTCAAATTCCGACAAGAAGGTTTCTAACGTATTTAGACCGTCAAAGGTGGGTAAGTTACTTACTGTTGTGCCGATCTAACGAACTTCTCTAGTTAATATAGCACATCTTCTTGTATATACTTCATACATCTTATTCTGCCAGTTCTCCAATGCTTTTTCTGAGTCTGATGAACATGTGTTATCACTTTACCAACTTAGGTTTCCATCAGCCGTAGGATTAATGTAATCCTATTGTCTGGCTGTTAATTTGTATATATTTTCAAGTTCATATGCACGGTATTCTTCTCTGATGGGCTCTCTGTATCATTGACCTTCATATGGATCTAAAGATGAAATGACCCTAAGGCCATGTTTTTCAAATGTCATACGTCTTTTCTTTAAATCAACCAAAGTGGAATTATTGAAAGCCCAATCAATTCCTAACAGTGCAAGGTACAGACAACTGTCATCAACTATCTCAATTACCTCAAAATCTGCAAATGTTCTTACTCCGTCGATGTCCATAGGGACATGTTCCAGTCTGCCAAAGGGGCTTACCGCCTGCTAGTTAGCCATCCTGAGCCTGATAGGGGAATATATCA
>SNQJ01S0145293.1:24125-45717 GCA_010110895.2 Picea sitchensis | reverse complement strand
AATAATGAGTCATATTTACATCAAACAATATTGGGTCCATTACCCAAACCTTTGTGCTATGGGGCTTTCTTCAAGGGTTGACATCAATGACAACCAACCTTAATCAATATCTTCCACACAGGTTTATCATCTTTCCTTTAAACAATCCTATCCTTCCCAATGAAGGAATCATAGCTAGATTTCCCAAAATTTCCCAAGTACTTTCTGGCATGATATTCACTTTTGTTTCCTCATCCAAAACACATTCTATGTTGAAGTCTCATGTTCTTGTTTCTATGCACTCCTTCTCTTTTAATATCCCTGGTAAACAGATGTCTCTGTGATCCTTTAGTGTTTCTCTTAGCTGTAATAACATAGTCTATTATTTTTTCTGGTTCTCTAGCATATCCTTAGTTTCTTGAGCTTCCTCATGGTTTTCTTGTCTGAGGTTCATCTTTTCAACTCTAGCAATCATTCTAGGGAAATCCAAAACCTCATAATCAACATATTTACAACAAAGACAAATAGGACCTGTACTAGGGCAGTCCTTAGCAAGATGTCCTAGTCCTCTACAAATATAACATAGTGTCAATCCTCTCTTTCTCTTGAACGATCCCCAACCTTTCCCATACTGTGCAATAGGATCACAGTGCTAAACCTGCAATCTACAAAAATTCTTTCTAGGTTCTTGCATCCACTTATTAGTCCAAAAATTCTTTCTATGCATAGGAATAACATATCTTTCACTATCGCTATCAAACTTATTTAAATAAGATATTATTTATTCTAGTTGTGCCCTAGTTTTCAGACTAGGACAAAATCTATCAAACATACCTAGATTCATACTTTCGAAAAAAAAAATTCCACTTATCTTACCTTTACCAGAGAACAAAGATTTAATATCTTACCTCTTTCTTCAGATTGAGATTTTCTTTCTTAGCACAGATCTTCACAAGTCAAGTAGAATACTACGCATTACAACAATAGATATATGCACAAAGTTTTTCTTTTCTTCAGTTCCCAGTAATCATAGTTTCATGTCTCAACAACAGGACCATTTTTTGGCATAGGGGCAGACCCAGGGTTCAATGCTTCAAAAATGCACCAACAAAATCGTAACTACCAACCATTTTTGGAACACCTGCAAAGAAAATGAAGTCTCACCCAAGGTAGAGGTAGGGGGGGTTGTAGGACTCAAGTGTCTACAACCTAGCTGGGACACAGATATGTGATTACACACTTCAACATAGCACTTAGCCAATAATATGCATTCAATTATGATTCTTATTCACATCACATATTAACCCTAATTTTAGAACAATGCAGTAGTAATCAATATTAAACACATCTAAGCATTCAACACATATAATTAGAGAATACCTAGCATTTATTCATATATCAAGTACTAAGAATCAATGGATCTACCTATCATATATCCAGAAGAATGCACTAAGAAAATATAAACATAACCATCATGAACACATAGCACAAAGCACAATAACACATGATGTACATGGTTCACCCCAGTGTGGGGCTATGTGTTATATTCTTTGCACAAGTAGTAGTGTCTGAGCACCTACGTCGAGTGCGTAGGGGGTCGGAGCCTCCCGCGTGGGGGTTCGGGGGAAACGCCCCCAAATTTTTTTTTTTGGGCCGACATATTTCCGCCGGACCGACATATTTCTGGGACGACATATTACCGGGACCACATGATATTAGGTGGGTTTCGGCACATGGTTTTTTGCCGATGGTTTTCTAGTTCTGGTTAAGGAATTAGGGTTTTGGACTAATCCAGGTCATTGGGTTAGGGTTTTGGATGCCGCTGGATCCTATATGTATATTGTATTATAAACAATGTAAAACAATGTATGAATATAATATATGCTGGTTTTCCAGGTGAAAAATCTCTGAGTAATGTTTGTATTTGCCATTGTATCTTTTTTGTTCTTTTCTGAATATTAGATTGCAGTAGATATTGTACAAGGTTAGAATTTACACTATGTCCACCAACTCTTCTCTTATTTATTATTCTCTTTCAATCTTCTTACAGGCACCCAGCTACAAAGGCAATTTTGCACAGGATAGGAGATCTGCGTGCACCTCACCAGATCCTCCTTCCTTGAATTAGGTCAAAGCACAAATACTTAGACAGTTTGTGCACAAAGAACTTACAAGAAGCTTGCACTTAGCTCTGAAAGCCTTAACACATTCATGCACTAAGTCAACTACTCATGCACTAAGCCACAAATCTAAATCTGTATAGGACAGGAGATCTGCGCGCACCACGCCAGATCCTCCTTCCCCGAGCTAGGTTAAGGTACAGAGCCTTCTTATAATTACTTGCACTTAACACTGCAAGTCTCAACATATATTATGCACAAAGAATTCACAACTATTCGCACTTAGCAACCTTCACAAGCTCTTGCACAAAGCCGATTAGAACTACTTCTTACCTTGTTTAGCTACTTATTTATACATTAAAAAAGAGGCCTAATCATGGGTAAACCCATGGGATGATATCCCATACCCATTACATAAACCCTAAAACCCAAAAATCCCACATAAATTGGTGAGATCCTGTGATCTCTGCTTTGCCTGGGCGCTCTGTCTTTGACTAGCCTATCGAAGTCCCAAAAATGGTCAAACATGACCAAGGTTCTCCCAAAACTTGGTCAAGGATCAATAGGTGTGTTCAGTGCTCAACAAATGGCAACTTACTTGGCGAAAGAAGAATATGCGTTTCTCCTTTAGGCTCGACTGATGCGAAAGAAGGTGGAGATCTTAACTAGTTTTAAATCAGAGCCTCTTTTACGCTTGCATTTGAAATTATCCGGTTGATCCTTCTAGATCTGCCTGTGAGGTTTTTATCCTATATTCCTCCCTCATTTCCGGTAACCTTGACTCATGCCCTCTTTGACAAAAATTTAGTAAAGCATTCACTGGCATGGAGCCTTTAGATACCTTTACCCACTTGGTACGATGTTTCTCTGCTGCCAACGAGTGTCCATAGCCCCGATTGAGTGACCCCAACATCACAGACCTTTCTCTGCTTCCAGCGAGCATCCATATCCCTGACAGAGATATCTACATACCCTCTCCCACTATTCACTCATTTGGTATAGTTAACTTTTATTTCGGCAGAATGCCCTGAGCGATTGGGAGAGGATGACGTCTATTTATTTTGCAAAATGAGATGGTTAAGGTGAATCCTTAGCTAGCTTTGTCTCCAGGGTTCATACAGTCCTTTTCATATTTCCAACTTTCCCTTAAGGTTTCACCAGACCACCGGTCAGACACTTTTGCATTTCTCCAAGGTTGTTCATTTGTGTAGGTTAGAGGACCCCTCGAAACAACCGTAGGTTCCTTGGTGCTTCTTGTGTTGTATGTGAGAAATGATTTAGGAACAAAGTTTGCTATGCCACATGATTTGAGGTCAACCATTGTCTTTCTAAACATGACCTTCAAAAGTGAGGAAAATAATACAACAAAATAAAAATAAAAAATAAAAGATTCATAATTAACATAGCTGAAACAAAACTCATGAAACATGCACACAAAATATAAAATAAAACTCAACAATTTTTTTTCATTTTTTATTTTTTTTAATTGAAATATTGTTTTAGGGATTGGCCATTCTTTGGGAGAGTGTCATGTTCCCCCCTCAGGTTCTATAACGGATAAGTGCCTGCCCCAATATTCTTAGCCACCTGGAAAGGTTTGAGCCACAGATTATGAAACTTGGAATGTTTTCCTTTAGGCTCATTTTCTCTATCCCATTTTAGGATTAAGTCTCCTACTTCAAAATGCTTCTCTTTAGCCTTATGCTTCTCAAACCATCTTTTAATGATTTGATGGTGGGATATGAAATTTGATTTATCCTTTTCCCTTTCTTCTTCCAGCATGAGTAGAGTGTCAATTCTTTGTTGTATGATTGATGAAGGTTGTCCTTTGGAATCTTGAGCAAGTTGAAGAGATGGAAGATAAATCTCGTTTGGGAGAATGGCTTCCTATCCCTATACCATACAGTACGGGGAATTCCCTGTAGCTTCCTTGGGTGTGACCCTATCGGCCCATAAAGTGTTATGGAGTAGATTATGCCAATTCCTCTGGTTGTCTCCAACTATTTTCTTCAATATTCTCACTAGGTTCTTATTAGTTGATTCAGCCACTTCATTTCCTTGTGGATAATAATTTGCAGAGTACCTAATTATGATTCCTTTTTCTAGAGAAAACTTCGTCAATAGGGTGGAATAAAAGTAAGTTGCATTATCAAAAAACAAGACATAAGAGACACTAAACCTTGTGATTAGTTGTTGTTCTATGAATTGGATTACTACCTTCTCATTAACATGAGTCAGAGGGATGGCCTTTGCCCATTTCGTGAAATAATCGGTGGAAATAAGTATGTACTTATGTTGTTTTGAGGAACTTGGTGTAATTTATCCTATGATATCTAACCCCATTGCTTAAAATGCCTAGAAACAATCACTGGTTGGATTGGGACTACTGCTCTCTTCTCTCTCCCGACAAATATTTGACAAGTTTTACAATTTCTAGTGTATGTGTGAGTGTCCTTGAATAAAGTGGGCCAATAATAACCATCTCTCAGTATCTTATGAGCAGTGGTGTTTCCTGCAAAATGTCCACCGATAGGGCCATCATGGAGTTCCTTCAGAACTTTGTCCGCATCTTCACATTCGAGACATCTTAAAAGTACCCCATCATAATTAATCTGGAAGAGTACCGAATTTATGAGGTGATATTGTGCAGATTTTAACCTGAGATATCTCCTTTCCCTGGGGTTGAGATTTTTTGGGCAAGTCCCATGGTGCAGGAGATAAGTCAAATTTTCATACCAAGACTCTTTCCCTAGGGAGATGTATGAAGCTTCACCACACCATAATTCCATTTCATTCTCCCATCTAGAATCTTCATTTACTTGGTCCCGGGCTTCAACTGCAAGTTTGCACAACCCTTTCCCTTTAACTAGTTTGGCATCTTTTATATCGAGATCAAATTCTTGGACTAATTCCATCCAGTTCCCTCTTCTTTCTCCCATCTCTTGTTGAGTTAATAGGGATCGGACCACAGGGTGAGGCACAATTACTTTGGTGTGGTTCTCGAGGATGTAAGATCTGAAGTGTTTCACTACCTTATATACTGTACAGGCTTGTTTATCAATAGCGAGATAATTAACTTCGAATTCTTGCATATTAGTGCTCATGAATGACATCAGAGCCTCATTTTTGTTATCATCCTTCTAAGTCAACACTACAGCTAACGACTGGTCAAAGGTGAAAGTATAGAGGAATAAATCTCTATTAAAATCGGGACTTCGTAACACAAAAGCTTTGGATATAGAATTTTTAATATTTTTGAAAGCATCCTTTCATTCATCGCCCAAATTAAATTCAACATCTTTACATATCATTTTTTGTAGCGGTCTGACAGTCTTGGCGAAATCTGGTGTGAATTTTCTTACAAAATTAATTTTCTCGAAGAAGGATTGCATTGTCTTTTTGTTGTGAGGTAATAGGATTTGAGTTATAGCTTTGAGTCGCTCAGGGTCTATGGGAATGCCAACTTGGGATATAATATGACCTAATATATTTCCTTCTTCCACACCAAAGATAGTCTTCTTAGGGTTTAAAGATATACCGTATTTTATACACCTTTCGAAAATATGGGTTAAGTGTTGGATGTGCTCCTCTCTATTCTTCGAATAAATAGTCACTCCTCTCTATTCTTCGAATAAATAGTCACATCATCCAGATACACTACCACACACTTGTTGATCAGCCCTTGAAAAGCTACATCCATTGCCCTTTGGAAGGTTTCCACAATGTTTATTAACCCAAAGGGCATACGTTTGTAAGTGAAAGTTCCCCACTTGGTTCAGAAGGTAGTTTTCAAATGGTCGTCCTCTGAAACCAGAACTTGATTGTAACACGAGAAACCATCCAGTAGAGAGAAAATATGATAACCAGACACGGTCTACTAGAGTTTCTCCATCGGTGGGACTGGGTAGTTGTCCTTTTCTAAAGATCTGTTGAGATTCCTAAAATCTACGCATAAATGAATTTCTCCAGACTTTTTCCTCACTGGAACCAAATTTGCTACCCATGCGGAATGTCTTATTTGGAAGATAATTTTGGCATCTAAAATTTTCTTCAACTCCCGACACATGAGAGGTTCCAGGGATGGATGATACTTTCGAGGCTTCTGTTGGAAGGGTTTCACTTCAAGTTTTAATGGTATAGTGTGTTGAATGATACGGGTATCATAAGTTTTTAGATCTTCGTAGGACCATGCAAAGACATCTTGATATTGCATGAATAGTTTGAGATAAGCCTTCCTTTCATCTTTAGATATAGTCTTTCCAAGATTTATATTTTTTGGGTTTTCCAGGGTTTTGAGGTTTATATTTTCATGCATGGGACAGGAACTACTGATCTTCGCATTTTTGGGCCCCTTAAATCGTTCTTTTAGGTCAAAAATATTTTATAAATTAGCTATCCCCTTCGGGATTGTGTGATACTTTGATTTGTTAGTCAGTTGACCTATACGAAGATCAGTTTCTGTTGATTGTTCCTGGAACACTTCATTGTCAATAGAAAAGTCCTTGAAAGTATCTTGGTTGGTCAAAAAGTTTATGATATGTTCATCCCCTTCATAGACCTTCCAATTATAAATATTGTTAGGCATCGATGGTTTGTAGAGTAGTTCCACAGTGAATCGGGAGGCTTCATAATATTCTAGAGGTGACAACCTTGAAGAAGCTATGGCTAAGGAATAATCAAGTATATTGTTTTCTCTGGGGATCACTGTAATATTGAAAGATTAAAAATTCTTTATTAACCTATGCACTTCTTGTTGATAATTCTTTAGGTGTGGGGAGTTGCAATGCATAGTATTCCTTACTTTTCTAACGATAATTTCAGAATCTCCAAAAGCCTTCAATTCTTTGACGTTTAAGTCTATGGATTTCTTTAACCCTTGTACTAGAGCTTCATGCTCAGTGCTTTTGTTTGTGCATTCAAATTCTAGTCTGTAGGACAGGAAATGACATTTACCTTTTGGATCAATGAGGATGCACCCTACCCCTGATCCTTCCTACGATTTAGATCCATCAAAGTATATGGTCCAAATTTGTGAGCGAAAGTTATTTTTTTCTTCCTTCTTATTACTGTGTTGCTCTCCTATCTTTTGTCCAGTGATTTCTAGCACAGGTTCTTGACAGAAGAGGGTTTCCTCTGTCGGTATCAGTGATTTCTCTTGAAAAACCATTTTGGAGTTCTGAGTGAGAGGGACATCAGATGGAAGAGGGGAGAAGTTCCTAAAATAGGAATCCTAGGAATAATGTCCTAGCACAGGGAAATCTATCAATGAGGTTTCATTTAGGGTTTCTATATCAGTGATCGTATGTTTCACATATCTTTCCCTATCAATTCTGATCATATTCTTGTGCCCCTTTAATGGTAGCCAAAGTTGTGCCTAGTCTGTACTAAAGTATATGTTTAATTTCTTAGATTAGTCTCGGCTTAACAATATTCCATAAGCTTCTGGGATGTCTACTATAATGATGTCAATCAATTGTAAAAACTTAGGATGCATGGCTATTCTGATCATTACATCTTTAAGTTCTCCCATGACCTTCACCTGGGTTCTATCTAGTTGTATTACATGTTTATCACTCTTGATAAGGACTGCGTTTAGTTTTTTACAGATAGACAATGGCATAACGTTAGAGGATGTTCTTGAATCAACCAAACAGTTATTGAGGTTCCTGTTGAAGACTTCAAATGTCAAAAGGAAAGTTGGGACAAAAGGTCTTCCCTTCTTATCTTCAGAACAAGTGTTCACAGTTGGTTTATTCCCTAGTTATGTGGGGATTATATTTCTTTTTGGTTCAGTGATTGTTGTAGGATTTTATACTATTTTAAAAGCCTATAATATGAATTCCTTTTGTTGAGGGATCCTACAAATGTCCATAACTAATATATTAGCCTTCAACTTCTTCAAATATTCAACTATGTTGTAATCAAGTTTGGGTGATTCTCGGGTATGGATTCTTATAGGGTTCTTACGGGGAGAAAAATGTGCTTTCGGGTGATCGAGGGTTGTATTTCCCCCTGAGGTTTAGATAGTAGAAAGATCTTTTGAGACAAGTGGACCCTTACTGCACGTTTGCACAACCGAGACCTCTGCGGGGGGTTCTTGAGATTCAAATAGGTCATCGGAAGGCATAATTAGGTCAGGATCCCATATCAGCATGGATATATCTTCTGGTGGATCAATATCTTCATGATAAACAACATTCATAATTGACCCTCTTGGTTGTTCGGTCAGAGAAACTTTGTCAAGAAACCGATTGGCCATCAAAGTCATGGAATGCGCCCATTGAGGGAAGTCTCTTTCGGAGTAGTTTTCTTGGTGATAAGTACAGAAAAAATTAGATGCTACATTTCCCAAATCGATATTTAAGTTAGCAAGGGGAGGTTCAATTTATTTGAATGACGGGTTTCTTTTAAAGAAAGGCTTATAGGGCCTTTGGCCTTGGTTTCCTTCCCCTGCATTTCTCTTCATGTCTATGATCTCGTTTGATAATTTCTTAACCATACGTTTTAGGTCTTCTATGTCTCCATTACCCTTTTTGGGAGCTTGTTCTTCTTGTTTCCCTGGTGGTCTAGTCAAAAGGAGTCCTCTCCTGGGAGGAGGTTGGAATTATTTTTTAACTAACGAGACCTAACCTTCCTTACATCCCTTCATTTGGAACTCTATCGTCTTGGCTTCTTCAAAATTCTCAGCCAGGGTTTGTTTGGCCACCCTCTTCACAAACATGGAAATAGAAGTTGGGAGGGCGTTATCATATACTTAGATTTGTAACTCCTAAGTTGGTTTAGCTTCAAGTTGGAATTTTCTCAAGATAGTTGTGAATATTTGATTGAAATCTTTAACCTTCTCCTTGAACTCATGGTGGCAGTGAACAATTCATCCACCAAAGCTCCTGTAGTGGTTTCTTCGGCAAATTTATCTAAAAAATCTTTCTGAAACTTGGTCCAACTAGTTATGGATCCTACAGGTAAGTTGAAATACCATGTGGAGGTAGATTTCTCAAAAGTATAGGTGAAAATCATGCAAACTATGTCTTCATGTTGGACATTCATAAATTTGACCACTAGTATAAATTTCTTGATATGATCTTCAGGCAATCCTGAGGTATCTGGATCAAACTTAGGAAGTAACTTCTTTGGATGTTGAGGAAGGTTATGGAATCGCCCCGGGATGGAAAAAGAATCTCTAGCCAACCAAGGTTTATTTTTCTGAGGTGGGTTTCCCCCTTCTTCCTCATGATCATTGTTGTCTTCCATATCTTCAGATCCTGAGTCAAACTCCTCTTCTTCTGAAAAATTGTATGGTTCAGAGACATTGTTGGCTGGAGTTTCGAGGATCAGATTAAGAGGATGTTCGATTTTAGTGATTGAGAAGTCTATTAGGTCTTCTACTATGTGCATGAAAACCTCGTCGGGATTATTGACCACTAGTCTACTTATTTTTTGTCTTCGAGGAAGGATCAGAGCTAAAGACAACACACCGATCTGTCGGGCATATGCTCTTGTGATTATTCTGAATTGATTTAATTCCTTGTGAGGGAGAGCGTAAGGTATGGAAGGGAATAAATGTTCTTCCTCAGGCTAGGGTGAGTTACTCATTTTAGGAGTACTCGGCATGTGTGGGCTGTCTTGGGAAAGACTAGCCATGCATGTGGGTTGTTTTGAATCTACAGGCTGTCTGAAATATTATGTGAAATATGTGTTCAACCATTCATACTTCAGGCACTCCTTCTAGTGCCAAGTCTATTGATGGGTACTAAATCCATTTCATTCAACGACAGGAACCAAACCCGCCACTGAAACCCAATTAGACTCTGCAACATTTAATAGTGGAATGGTTCTCCAAATATTGTGATCCAGCCAATTAATCGATGGGCTCTACGTTTTCTTGCGAAGGCGTATCCTTTAGTTCAAACATTCTCTTTTTGTATTTTCTGTTAGGTGGGACCGATAGAAGATGGAAGCCGGTATAAACCAACTTGACAACAAAACAGGAAAAGGTTTTAACTACTGGAGAAGAGGTTGAGCTTGGGATAACCCACTACTCAAACATGCAGACGACAATTTTATACCATAGGCCTAGTACTAATACGTTAACCATGTGAGCATTCAATTACTGTTTGAGATACTAATTATCAGAAAGAAAACACATGTGTGATAAATAATGGCAAATAAAATAATTCACCTAATTCTAATCATGTATCACATAATCACACAATGATTAATCTTCATCATTAAAGAAAAGAACTGTAAAAACATTGCATCAGATAACTTATCAATAGATTTAATAGCTCTTACTTGTTACAACATACATTCATGAGACGAGTTAGGATATAGTTCTTCTCCACGTCCAATCATACACGCATTTGATGAAAATTTAACTTGTCTCTTGTCCATAAGGACTTTTCAATTAAAGGCATCTTCAAAATAATTATTAACAAACCATAAAAGAGAGTTTCTTGCAACAACCATCGACCCTTAACTAATCGGTCAATGCTCTTATTTATAACATAAAATTAACTAGAAAATAACGGGTAAAGTGGAGTTAAGAAAAAAAAAACTCGCCGCATGGCGTTCTCTCCTAACAATTTTCTAACAGTCATCTCAAGATATTGCTTTAAAAGGATGACTCTTCTCATACTCTGACCAATTGATGAACAAATCCTTGTAGGTGTTGGTGTATGGGAACCTGTGTTGTTCCATCGGGGCTGCGTAAATTTATCTGATCTCCACTGCATGGGTGCAATACTTGATCAGACTGGGACTTAACTATTGTATCACAAGCTGAGATCTGATCAAGTGTTCTATAAATTGTTGCACCTATTCTGGCGCTTTCTCGGTCACCTCTTCTAGTCTTTCGGCCCATAAAGAATCTTAGTTGGTGTGTGATTCGACTATGTCGCACAAGTCGGTAAATTCGTTGGGCATGACAAACTCAGAAATTATGATATATTTCATCACCTGATTGATCTTAATCCAGTGTTTCTCGCACTTGGTCGATTTTGCTTGAATTTCTCGGTGTGGTTCCCGAGACATTTTTTTCCCAATACTCGACTTCTTTCCTTATGCAATCAAGACTTCTTTCATTCAACACCTTAATGTTGTGTTCTTATTTATCTTGGCCCTACTGAACTGCACCAATGTAGTCTACTCTCTCCAGAATTGCTATGATTTTTCATACCACTGCTCCATATCCTTGCACGTCGTGAGTGCCATGAGAGTATCTTCCTGGAGCTCGACTATACCTTTAGTGAATATGTGTCGCTTGTTTGTGAACCTACCCTAGGAATCCTTGAATTCATTCCTTAGGTACACCACGACCTGAGTGGTGTCCTGATAGTGCTTAGACAAGTGGCACAAATTTTCTAGCTCTTTCAGGGTGGCAACCAACTCTTTTTCATCTCTTTTAGCTCTGTCCAAGGTGGCATTAGAGATCTCCATCCCCGCGCCGATAAGCTCATATGTTCTGACATATTCTGTGTTTATCAAATTTTCCTCTGTAGTGATGAGGATGGAGCGATCTAAAGTGATCCTGCTCTTCTTGGTGGTTCTCTTGACAATAGCCTTCTTCATTCAATCATAAGCTATAGCATGTATGTCGGCTACTTCATCAATGGGTTCGGGAATCTGTTGATCCCCCCATGTGAGTGTGTTTCCCAAACTTTCGCTGGTGTATACTTGTTGAAGTTTGGGTTCTTGAACTTTCTCGTTATGCTCCGAAGGTCCAGCTTCTGTCTATTGCCCATTGGATGCTTGAGTACCAAGTGAAATAGAGGCGTTGGGGATAGAATTAATACTTACTTGTTCATCGGTCGTCGGAACGCTGAATTTCTGTCGCGGTGCTCCTTTCTCTGGCTCATCCAACCTCGACTATTTTTTTAGATTGTTCTCTTGAGACTCTGACACCTCGGTCATTTTTGTGTCTTGGACACCCTCAACTTACTTTTCTTTCTGAGGGACCTCCAGGATTTGGACCTCGGGGACAAGAGAAGATGTCTTCTCTAGTCCCTTTTCTTCTTCAATGTGCACATGGGTCCCGAGCGATTCTTTTGGGCTTTCATAATTGTCATATATTTTTATAAACTCACTCAAGGGGTTTGATGTGTTTGTTTCCATTGATACCCGAACTGTTTCTAGTTGAGTTGCCACACATGTTGGCGATCCAGCTAGTGGCATTGTGAATTCAAGGTCGTCCAACCCATCAATTTCATCAATATCTATAAATTCAGGGTTGCTCATACCCATTTGGCTTCTATTTGGGTTATCAGCAGGGGATCCTGTCATTTCTGATAGGTCTAGGTCATCTTTTAGCTAATCAAGCACCCACTGTGCCCATTCTAACATGAGCAGTTCCCTTTCCCACGTGTCCTGTGCCAAATGGATATCTCTGCCTTGCATTGGGGCTATCAAGGGGGCTTTTGTTGCTTCATATGCTATCCTTTCTTCTCTAGACCTGAGGGCCTCTTGAGCCGGTTGTTCTAAGGTTGTCGGTTGTTCATCTAGGCTCATGGCTTTGAAACTAGTCATCCTAGGATCGACCATCCTCATCACAACTTTGTCCCAATTAAGCACATTTTCTGTGAAAATCTTATATTCAAACCTGTCATGGGCATATGGCCAGCAGGAAGATACTTGTGATGCGTGCTTCAGGACTAGACCCTTTGGGTCGTGCTTGCGAAAACAACCAATCTAGAATCAGAACTCTAGCTGGCTTAACCCTTCTTGCTTGGCTTGAGCAACATATTTTACTATGTAGAAACCTATATGGAATCTATAAGGTATGAATTTTCTCTTCTTATCTTTCACCAAAGTAGCATTGTAACCTTGCAAGATGGTCTAGTAGAATATTTCCCCTACTACTAGTCGATCAGGAACATACACAGGTAACAGGTGTGGTGCTCTAGTGGCTCTGAAAACCCTGATGTAGTTATCGCGCTCATCCAGATACCAGTGGCCAACCTTTGATATCATCTTTTTGGCCACAACCAATAGTCTTGGGCACTCTTTTTTGAACAACATAAAATGAATGTGCACGATGAATTGATCACAGATGAGGGAGTAGGATTTCTTGTACCTGTTCTCCCACAAGATGCTAAAATATACATGGACCGGGAGTTCTGAGGCATGCCAACAAAAATTCATTCTGGCAAAGGAATTTATGTCACAGATGACGTCCAATAAATAAGAATCCATGTAGAAGGATGGAGTCTCTCCTTCTTTTGGCATTTGAGCCTGTTGAATGCAAATGCTCAACTGCTTGGAAATGATGGCACCCAAGTTAAAATCTCTCCCATAAATGACTACCATGTAAGCTAGACGCATCCATGCCTCTGAAAACCTAGAACAATCTTTCACCCCATACAGTCGGCAGATGAGGGCCATTAGATAGAAATACGACTCGCTTAAGTTGGTTTTCATGTACCAACTAGAGGTCCGATTGGTGAAATTTTTATCCTCTCTCCACCACGAAGCCATCACCCGACTGTTTTCATGTTTCTCATAGAAGATTTTAACAAAATCAGTGTTCAACGACTCCCCCAGGTCTCTGATCTTGTTGTAATTCTGCACCTCCACTGGAAGGAAAACCCTGACACACACGCCATTTTCATCATTGATCAAACATCTTTGTGTGTCAGTGTGGTCGATAATCCACTTCAGGATTTCTATGCAGGGAAATACTGGAGTTCTGCTCACTACCACGTGCAGGTACGACCTTCAGATATTTGGAAAAACTTCATCGTTGATTTTCTTCATATCAGGTTCATTGTGTGGGGTATATTCAGGGAATTATTCCCACTTGATCTTCTTAAAAAGTTCTCCCCAGTGCGGGACTACTTCCTTGGTCCTTATGCTTGCTTATGTGTCTCGAAAGGCCAGAAGGTGAGGAAAAATATTCTTGGTGGATGTCCTGATGACTGGTTTCGTCCTTGGAGCAAATCCCAATTGCTTTGATGGCCCTAGGGACAAGCCTTCTCTTGCCTTTGATTCTTTCAGCTTTGCAGCCTCGGGGATTGCCTCATACTAGGTTTCTTTGGAGGAATTTTTCCTGCAACTGGAATCAATCCTTTAGGGAATGAGTACAGGGTAACACCAGATAAAAATGTATGAAGTGAAGCATAAAAAATCCACAGACTGGTACATACCTGTAACTCTTGCTAAACCTATTGTTTAATACTCACAGAATCTTGGAATCTTTTTCCGAATTGCTTGTCTCGCTCCTTTAGATTCTCTAAACGTATGTGTGCATGATGATCTTGTTTGCAAACAACTTGAAAGAATTTAAACGGGGGAAGAAGTTGTCATTTTGTATCAACCAATTAACTTGGGTTATGAGTGAAAATTAGAAAAAATCTTCCGCTGAATCTCTGCAACTCAATTCATCATTGGTTGATGGCAGAGGTGCGGAGAGTGGTGCACTCTATTTCAAACGACTTATTTGATCCACACACAAATTAATAACTAATGCGAGATTTTGAATTAATTAGTTTTTAAATTCTTCAAATCTAACGTATCTTAGTGCTAAAACATCCCATTGTGTTTCTTTCTTAGTGGAAAGATCGAGGATTAGTGATGCATGGTGAAAGTTTTCGTTGGTATCCTCTTGATAAGAACTTATATCACCCATCAATTTCATCGTACATTACTGACATGGAAAAACTAATTCGGGGTGCGAATTGGGCCTTTGGAACTGATAACTACTCAAGGGAAAACTAGATCATACATTTTATCCAATCTGGCAAAGACACATGGAAGATGAGGACAGATGGTTTGGTCATGTTCATCAATCGGAATCAGGCCTTCAACAATATGTATGTGTTAAAATAAACCTAGGACTGTCGATTCTGAAAGGTATCGAGGATCAACTATCGGCGAAGCCATCATTTCTTCGTTAACGTTCACTCTTTTAGCCTTTTACGGATACTGAAGGGATCAATCATTGGCGATATTCTTGTGTGATGTCTATCACAAAAGAAAACTCCCTTCTGCTGACACTGACGAAGATCCATGTTCGGTGGCCTCAGTTCTCTCAAGTGATTCTCTTTCATTTTTTAATTCTTCTCGATGTTGAATCTTTGAGCGCATCGAGGAAATGTTTTGACTATCAATTCTTTATTTAAATGTTATTCTTTTAAGTTATTGGTTTTCATAGATTCAAACCAACTTTGGAAGACTTAACGAGAGTCTAAATGATAAGCAAAGGCAACATTTTCCATATTGAAGTTGAATTTAGACAATGAAAAAAGATCAAGTGGTACCCAAAAAGTAAAATTTGACATAGACTTTTTAGGGTGTGTTTAGTGCTCAACATAACCTTAATGAAATGATGGAAATATCACAGTCTAGTAATCTTTCCAGTGTCAATTGTTTCATATTCTTCGAGCTAGTGCTAGTCGCTCTTAAGAGATCTTCAATTCAGTCGATATACATCGCTTTAGTTACATGTGGGCAAGCAATGGCTCTTCACGTTCTTCTTCTCCTTCCACTATGGTAGTTGGTACATCACTTCACCACTCGTTGGTTGATTCTATCAATCACTTGTCACTACACAAATAATTATGAATATCAACATCATGGGATTCTAACTGCATGGTGAGGCCTCCATCGATAACACTGAAGATGTCCACCTGTTGTAGAAACTCTTCCACGATATTCAACTATGCCTATAGAGCGATTTCACATTATATTATAAGAAAATCTTCTCTAAATGGTGGTGTAATACCCCAAGGATGATCCCCAGTGGTATTATGAATTGTAAACATGTTTTGTAGGCTCGTGAGCCGGGAAATTATAAGCTAGTAGGATTATGTGTTAGTAGGCCGGAGAGCCTAGGTGTTAAATTCCAAGATCTTGTTTTGTACATGTAAATATTTATATCATTAATATAAAAACATCATTGCGTGTAGATCGATCATGAAGAAAGAGTGATAGGGGACTAAGCTCCACTAGGATGGGTAAGGGAGAGGGGGATGAGAGGTTGGAAAGAGGGGCTAAGCCTAAGGGATTAATTCATAGAGAATAATAATTTATTATTATTCCAAAATCTGTGTGAAAGGATATGTTTTTATCCTAAGTTCCTGGGGAAGGGTAGGTGACTTCCAAAGGGAAAGGAACATTCTTTCTGAGTGACAGGTGTTGGCTCAGACACATGGAGTCTTAAGGGGGGGATTATTGTTGTTGGGGTTTTTGTTTTTCACACACGGAGGCTTGCAAACACTCTCAGGAATTCTCTCATGCGCTCAGGCACTTGAGCATGCATATGCAGGATTACACATAGAATTTTGGATTTCATGCCCTCAACATCTAGGGATGAAAAACTAGTTATCCCTGTCTCCTCTCACGAGTTCATTCATGCATTGAGAAAGCCCAAAGTAAGCCTTTTTCCACCATTGATGAACCAATGACCATTTTTGCACCTCTGTAAATTGCTGATTCATTCCTTTCCTTACCCGACTTAGCGACTATGATTGAAGAAGCAGGTTGTCAGGCCTGTGAGAAACTCTCTCTCCAGGTAAGAGAGGTGGTTTTGATTGAAGAAGAAGGTTGTTAGGAATGTGATAAATGCTCTTGCCAAGTGAGAGAGGTGGTTGTGGATTGGAGAGGTAGGTTTTCAGGCCTGTGAGAAACTCTCTCTGGGTGAGACAGTGTGCTGAGGAGGTGAGTTCTCCTGGAGGGAGTCCCATATCTACTAAAGAGCTCTGAGAATTCCGGTCTGGCCTGTTGCTGAAGCCTAAGGCAAGGGAGGTGGAGAATCGAATGGAATGTGTGACAGTGAAGGTGTATACTCCTAGGATGGGACAAGAATGTGGGGAATGAGAGTCTATGAGAAGTGGGCGTAAGTGGCTCCTAGGAGAGAATCCTTCCTCTTAAACTATGTGACTTGCCTATTGACCTTGCCTAGCCTAGGAATCCATTTCTCAATGGATTTTATTCCCAGCTTAGGGGTGACCTACTGCTAAGAGTGATGAGCAGTGTGGTCTAAGGATGGGAAGATCGTGAAAGGTTTGCACGTAGTTGGTGATTTTATTCCAGTTAGAAGATAAGTATCATTTCCATGCTTAATTATATATGTTATGAATGTCTGTGATTCTTGAAATGTTATCATGTATTCCTTTGCATGTATGAATTACTGTTAATTCCATTTGAGTCTGTGTGGTAGTAGTAACTCTGTGTTATTTATTTTAAATTTGTTAGAAATGCATGTTATATATATATATACGTTCCATTGTGACGTTGCCCGGTCTGTTGGTGGTCATGGGATGTTACAATTTGGTATCAGAGGTAGTCTATTCCAGACAAGGTGTTTGGGTAGTGTTTCCTCAATAGTATTTTTGTTGGCCAGGGTATGTCACAATTTGGTATCAGAGCTAAGGTTTCAACAATGAGCCTAGATGGGCCATGTTAGTGGAAGTTGAAGAAAAATTTTCAGAAGAGATTTTTTGTCGAAATAGACAAAATTCAAGTTTAGATCCATGGGTTCAAGATCTGAGCCTAGAGGGGTTGGATAAGTGGTCATTAGAACCAAGTTTTCAGGTGGAAATTGTGTCTAGAGGAACCAATTTTGAACTTCAAAACATTCCTGAGTGCCAAGAGGTTACCTTGGCCATGTTACGAAGCTCATGAGGTGTAGTAGTATTGTAAAACCACGACAGCCATTGTATTGGACCACAAAGTAATGTTGGTTGTAGGATATGTTTGGGAGAAGGGGAATCCTTCATGACCATCATATCTGGAGAAAGTGCAGGAGGGTTAACTTGGAAACCCTTTGGACTTTGTGACTTCGGTGAAGTAAAGAGAAAAAATAAGAGAACTCTCGAACCCAGAAGCTCTGAAGTCCTGTAGTTAATCCAGACTGTCCCTTAAGAGGGACACATGTCAGTATATCGGCTTGTTTGGGATTCATTGTTCAAGATAATTAGTGTGTGTGGAGGTGAGAACTCCCGACACCCGAAGCTCTGAAGCCCCGAAGAGCCAAGTTAGTGAGTCATGATGACATCACCTGAAGGTGATGTGGATCTCTCCTATGATTTCTGCATGCCCCCACATAGAATGTTGACAACTGTATTATGTGGACCTCGAGGGTAAAAGAAGTTTGGAAATTCTGAATTTAGGAGACTAGAAAGAAGCAGATGTGGAAACTTCCAAAGTCCAAAATTTTGGAGTAATGAGGCATAATGATGTCATCGGGAACGATGTGGACACATGGGATGTGTGCCATGTGTCAGTGGGCTTCGGACCTGCCAAGGATTAAAATGACCCTGATAAGGAGACATGTGCCACTTGTCTGAGTGGTCCACATGTCCGTTCTGATGTTTTTCCACATGGACCTCCTCTTGAGTATGAGTGGTGGGGCCTTGACGGTTCTACTGAATGTGTGGCACCAATTTTTTCATAAGGAAATGAAAGGATGTGTTTGGAGATTAAGGGTTTGGGAGAAGTGGAGTGTGATAATGCACAAACTTCCGAAGCCAGAGGTTCTGAAGCTCTGAAGCTCCAAATCCCCGAAGATCAAATGATGGAAGTTCCACAGTGGGTATCAACTATTGGATGGTGGGAATTCATGGATTGTTGATCCACCCTATTCTGCGAGTTCGTAATTCGAAACTCCGAGAGTTTTTGTTATGTGTGTTGGCCCTTGACCAAGATTTGGGAGATTCTTGGTCATGTTGACCTATTTTGGACTTCGACGACCTGTCAAAGGAGGAGCACAAGATGAAGCAAATAACGCGGTATCTCGACCCCTTTTTGGGTCTTTTTTGGGATGTGGGAATATGTAACGGGAATGGGATGTCGGCCCATGGGTTTACCCATGTTTAGGTCTATTTTGTAATATATAAATAGGTGCTTAGGCTAGATAGAAGTAGTCGTGCATCTATGTGATGTTAGTAGGCAAGTAGGCTAAGTGCCAAGATTTGGATCTATGTGAACAGGACTTGTAAGGCTTTGTGCATACTGTGTGAAACTTGCAGAGTTAAGTGCAAGTCATTGTAGCAAGACTATGGAAGGCTTAGTGCTGGAATGCAAGGAAGAAGGATCTAGCGAGTTGCACAGATCTTCTGTCCTATGCGGAGTAAGGGTTTTGAGGCTCTGTGATTGTAACCGATTAAATGAAGACAATAAAGAAGAAGAGTTAGTGGACGTAGCCCCAGGGTGGGGGTGAACCACATAGATACTTTGTTGTTATGCTTTGTGCTTATCTTAATGTGTTTATGACTCTCTAGCTAAGTGATTTGATATAGATAGATAGATCTGCTTATGCTTTGTGCTATGAATGTTATATTTGATTCTATGAATGTTCTTAGTGCTTATTTCTACTAGATATGATCCATATTTTTATGCTAAGTGCTTAATTACATTAGATCAGTGTGAATGATGCGATGCTCTGTTCCATCTGCTTAGTAGTTATTGGTTGAATATTGATGAATTATTGATGCTAAGTGCTCTATTAAGTATTATAATCACAGATATGTGTCCTAGCTAAGGTTGCAGATACTTGATTCCTACAACCACCCCTGCCTCTACCTCAAGTGAGACTTCATCTGCTTCGCAGGTGTTGCCGAAAGGGCTGATAGTTAGGGTTTTCTTGGTGCGCTATTGTAGCGTTGAACCTTGGGTCTGCTCCTGTGCCAACAAATGGTTCCGTTGTTGGGACCTAAAGTTGTGATTGTTGGGAACTGAGAAAGAAGAATCTTTGTGCAAAGATTCATCCGGAAGTTGTGAAAGCTTTGTGCATAGATCTGTCACATAGTATTCTACTTGATTTATAAAGCTCTATGTTAAAACAAAGAAGCCTGATCTGAAGAAAAGAAGTTGGATTTGAAGGCGAGAAGCAAGATTTGAAAGCTTTTGTGCTCTAAGAAAGGTAAAAGTGATAATTTACGATTAAAAGAGGTAATATCTACAAGCTTTGTGCTCTAATAAAGGTAAGAATAGTGAAAAGTTTTAGATATGAAAGATTTGTGCTCTGTAGAAGTAAGATAAGTGGAAATTTTTGTTTCTAAAGTATGGATCTAGGTATGTTTGATAGGTTTTGTCCTAGATTAAAAACTAGGGCACTAATGGATGAAAGAAGGCTTGATATGAGTAGATCTGATAAGAATAGTGAAAGATATGTTATACCTATGCATAGAAAGAATGTTTGGACTAACAAATGGATGCAGGATCCTAGAAAAAAAAAATCAGGGTAGCTACCATGATCCTAGTGCGCAGTACCGAAAAGGCTGGGGATCATTTAAAAGAAAGAGAGGATTAACCCTCTGTTATAGTTGCAGAAGACCGGGACATCTTGCTAAGGAATACCCTGGGAAAATACCTAGTTGTCTTTGTTGTAAAGCTATGGACCATGAAGTGTTGGATTGCCCTAGAATGATTGCTAAGATGGAAGAAATGAATCTGAATAAAGAAAACCCTAAGGAATATACAAAATGGAGGAATCCCAGGAAGAATCAGAGAAAGTATTGCTGCAAATAAATGAAACCCTGAATGACCATCGACATGTTAGACTATCAGAGATCTTCAAGGAAAAAGAATGAATTGAAGTAAGAATAAGAGACTTCGACATTGACTATGTTCTGGATGAAGAAACATGGGTGAATATCATGACAGAAAGAACTTGGGAAGCCATAGGGAAGCCTGCTATGATCCCTTCATTAGGAGGAATAGTATTATTTAGAGGAAAGATGATAAACCTATGTGGGAAGCTCGCTTGCATACCTATGAACGTTAATGGAACTTCGACAGAAGAAGATATTGAGATTATTAAATTTATTGAAGACAATGCCCCGTTTACCATGTTACTAGGAAAACCTTGGATTGATAGAGATCAAACCAAGCGAAAGGAAGAAGAAGTTTTGGAACAGAAGAAACAAGAGTTAAAAATTTTCATGACCAGACGGATCGCACACTTGATTGCAAAACAAGAGAACAGATCGAAGCTATTTAACACTAGAGGCCTAGATGTCGAAGCTACAAGAAAATTAGAGGACTCACAAAATACTGAAGTACTTATCCCATACAAAGAAGAAGTATTGGCCTCGAATCTTAGGAAATAATTTCAACATCGTGAAGTAACTATGTTAAGAGAAGATAAGAATCAGAATGGAAAAAGGCATATTGAGACGAAGTTCACTGGAAATAAGGCTAGAAAGCTAAGTAAGAAGAGTGTTAAGATTGAAAAGTTATATAAAGTTCCAGAGGGAACCTCATAGAAGGAAAATTTTCAAAATTGGATCTTCGCTAGGATATCATAATAACGACACATGGCACTTCGCCATGATGAAGAAATAAAACCATTGGGGAACGTTATAACCATTGGGGAACATTATAACCATTATATCAATGCTCTGAACGAATAGAAATCCATTTATGGCAGCCAAATCACCATCCAATCATTGATACCATGCCATAACGGATAGAATCGAGTTAATGAAGACCTCATACCCATTGCAAGCGACCTGTTGTCGAGTTACCTATTTATTCCACCGCACCACGCACTGAGAACA